>BLKM01001502.1:1220169-1324842 GCA_013340265.1 Coptotermes formosanus
AATAATAATAATAATAATAATAATAATAAAATAACAACCGAACCAATGACACTCCTTGTAAATTAATCGTAGTTTTGATATTTAAACTGTTGCCAATTAAAGACTTAAACTGTAAAGATTTCGTAGACGCCTGTTACTACAGTGAATAACCTTGCACTGCAGAACTGCTACTTGCAGATTGACCATATTCATCGCATCCGAAATACCCACTCCGTGACGGTCTGATTTTGCTATGATTGAATCAAGAAAGAAACTGGAATGAAGCCTTGTATGGGGAGGCATAAAATGTCCACAATAGAGACGAGAAATATGTGTATAATGAAATAGAATGAACGACAAAAAACCAAAACGGAAATAAATATTCAAAATGTAAAACAAAAGGAGAGGAAGAAATCCCATGGGAAGAACCAGACACATTCTCAAGAATCTGGATGTGAAGTAAGAGCTGGCAACGCCGGGTGTACAGTCATGTACAGTCTACACGCAGTCGGCACACCAACACACGTCTGCAGCACCAACACAGTATTCTTGTATTGTTTTGCCTTCAAAATAATAATGTAAAAATTACTGACGCCAAGCTACCGCTGGACTTGAAAGGAAATCGATATTTGTCGACAAAACAACATTCCGTACTGTAAAAATAACAACGATCTCAGCCGTCACGTATTGTAGTTTAGTGGAACAGGCCCGCCCGCCCACTCCTGCCGGTTAGCCGACAAGACACTTACACACACGTACACTGCAGTATTACAGGCAAACACGTGTTAAAACAATCGGCGTTCGTGTGGTGCCATTTAGGGTTCGGAAGGTCCAAACATCACAGGTTTTACCATCATCACCACTGCTAGCAGATAAGTAACATACAAATTGACACGTTACAATGATTCACCAGTTAACAAAATATAAAGGCCATACATTGAAATTAAACACTCATGACACTGAACACACTGAATATAAACATTAACTTCAAAAACTTGGGCATATGTTTACATGAATTTAGTAAACACACACGTATTTGGCCCACGTGTACTAGCACTTTTACACGAATGTAATAACTACATACTCGCAATTGGCCCGGGTGTAACAGCACTTTTACACGAATGTAATAACTACATACTCGCAATTGGCCCGGGTATAACAGCACTTTTACATAAAGCAGTAACTACATACGTGTCTTTGTCCCACGTGTACTAGCACTTTTACATAATATCATAATTATATACGTGTATTTGGCCCACGTGTACTGCCAACTTTACGTAATGTAATAATTGCATACCTGTATTTGGCCCATGTGTATTTCCAACTTTACATACTGTAATAATTATATACATGTATTTGGCCCACGTGTACTGCTAACTTTACGTAATGTAATAATTACATACATGTATTTGGCCCACGTGTACGACAAACTTGACATAATGTAATAATTACATTCATGTATTTGGCCCACGTGCCCTAGCGCTTTCCCCGCCCACACCACCAGTTTGTAGTGCCGTCAATTCGGGTCTGTAAGTTGAAGTCTGCCGCGACGATGTGACCTCCAATGCCACGATGTTCATGCCCACATTTAGGGAGATCAATCATTTAATGTCTGTAGCTGGATACACTGACGCATGGACCGAATGACGGGACAGAAACATACACGCGAAGACCATTAACCTTTCAAAGGGCGAATCTGCCTGCATAATTCATAAAAAATTCATCTTATTTTACAGAAAACAAAACATTGTATTCGCTTATTATTCGAGGTTTCTACAAGTTGGATGCTGCTACTTGAAGCATGTGCAACCCACGGAAAGAAATCGTGTGTCGGTGTTAAGGGACATCTTATGGTTTTGTCAGTGCTGTCGTCTATAAAGACTTTGCCCTAACTTACTTCTTGCAAGAAGTTAAAAACATCTACGAACAACAACAACAACAAGCGGTACCCCATTATTTGGGGATGTTTCACTAAAGTCAAAGCCCGTAACACATCGTGGGCTACTTTAGAATTCGAATCGTGCATAGAAATTGGATGAGAAATGGCAAGGAAAGCCTCCACCTCAGCACACTTTTCATTTTATGGTATCGTAATTCCTACCTGATGATGGCCCGTACACATGGCCGAAACATGTCGTAGAGGAAAATGAAGTGCATGTGTTTAACTGTTGTGTTTGTTCTGACAATGAAAATAGTCAATTATATGCACAGCGGGATGGCGGTACCAAAAAATGGAACATTGCTAAATTGCGAGATTTGAATTTCTGACTGCAGGTACCTGGACGGACGTCATGTCACATCCTTCAGGCACAACGTCCCTGCACTTCCAACTTCAGCCATCCTTCTTAGGTCCAAAATATTTTCCTTGGCTATTCTACCTCTTCTCTGCCTGCTGTTTTTCCGTAAAGCTAAACAAATGAAAAATGTTTCAGAACCGCGCACAACAAATAAATTCATAACTTTGTCGCCCTTCAAGTTTCGACCGGTAACGTACCGCCTTAAAAAAGTAAATATTGAAGACGTTTCGGAGGAACTTCGTGTGGGTAAGTTTATATACGAATATCACATAAGCTGTGATTAGTCAAAGGATGTAAACATAATTGTGACCCTTGAAAAATTTCGAACAGTTACGCATTCAAGTCAGCACCATTCCTAATGTCTCTGACATTTTACTTATTTAGTTTTGCAGAAGGTTAGAGGAAGGTTGGCCTTTTTTCAGTTAATTAACGCGAATAATTTCTTGAATCACATGCCTTATCTTAATCACATACGCGGACATTACGGCGATCCAATAGATTAGTCATACATTTCGTAATTACCTAACCATAAAACTAAGAATACAGATCAAAAGTTGTTTGCGAAAGATGTCTCAGATGCTTAAGTTAGATAGCGTCGAATAAGAGTGGCATACGATCAAGAATGACAAAGAGGTCAGGGTTATAATGCAGGCAGGTCGTGGCACAGTCGATGTCATATGGACTCTACCAGCATGTGCCACGGCGAACTAAAATAAACCACAAAAAAAAAGCTAATTCATGACTGCCGGTACCCTGCTTGGGATGAGAACCGGTTACCTTTCAAATACAAGTCTAAAGAGTGCGACCGCTACACCATTTATTCGAGAAATGAACAAGGGAGATCACATAAAATGATCTCGAAAGAAGGATATTATCGACCGCCACTTTCTGCATTCTGCACTTCTGCATTACGAGAAGGTAACTAGACTTCCCGCACATTTCACTAACGCCTCCCGCTGAGTGGGACAGAAACGCCACAAGACTCACACAACCCATCGTTAATATACAAACAAACTGATTGCACGGCAATGCAAAGTTAGTCCGGATACTTACTGGCGTAATATCTCAGCACAGGCCTATTGTAACACAACACTTCAGCAAGCAAACGAATATATCCGCGACCTGGAACCAAACGTCCAGCCGAGAAGTCGAAGTTAAGCCCAACGCTTCAGAAATACGCTCGCCCACTCGTCAATCGAGCATAAGAAAAATGAAGAGTATTAAAATGTTTATATGAAACCTGTCGTGGCTGTGGGTATAACGCACACGTGTGTAGCCCTCTTTTGGCCCATAGCTGTGAACCCTTTAGAGACAGTGACTGAATGGGAATTCTAGCAATTACCTATCGGCCACTGATTAAATGTATGGTTACACACACAAACCCGTGGTTAAATACTATCAATAATAACACACGTTTCAACTGCACACGATCCTGCATCAGATGCAACAACTTGACCCCCTATCTTCACAAAACCCCCACTGTTTCAGCACTGTAGCAATATAATATCTTCCAGCCCTTATTAACGTAACAGAAAGCGCATCTTTAATCGTCTCACCGAGCGTGAGGAAATGCGAGCTCCGTGAACGCAAGGCCAGTCGGCGGCGTGTTGCATCAGCCTAAGAACTTTGCAAATTGACTCGCTACCTCTGTTGCGTCTTATCGCTCACCTAGAGATCACTGTTGGTGAGAAACGTTTTCCGTTAAATGAAAGAGTTCCCATTTGCAGTGCATCTGAGAACCGCACACACGTCAAGAGAAGGGAAAACAATGTGCCGAGAGTTTTGTGAAACTAAGCATCGCGTCAACAGTAACCACAGAATACGATCACACTAACAACTGTGGAAGAACAGGAGTTCACAGGTTCAGGACTGCACAAAAATTAGATACCAAATGGATAAGACATTGTTTACATCTGTTTGGAACGTAGACAGCCAAAACAAAAGATATTGGATCACCATGTCGTTCGTGAATTTCCTTACCTTACCTCCAACTGCAGTGAGTGCGGCCGGGACTGTCTCTAAAAGATGAGGTTCACCCTAGAACACGCCACGAAGACCCAGAGGGTGAGGAGAGGTACAGCTGTGCTCTTTCCTTAACCTCGGCACAAGATCGGGGTGGGTGGTTAACCCCACGCCCCAGCCGCTTTAACCCCGGGAGAGAGACCCGGTACCCATTTTACAGGTGGGTGGGTGGGCCCCACAGCCGGTCTGGACGGGTGCGGAAAATCTCGCTCCCACCGGGATTCGATTCCCGGAACTTCCAGCCCGTAGCCGGTCATCAGGACTCTCTCTCCCGAAGAAAAATCCCGACCCTTAAGTCAAATTCATCCTAACGTCATTATTCACAGTATTAAATGAGGAAGAGAAAATTTAGCACAGGGGTGCAAAAATTTTTCAAAAATATAGGACCAACCTCAAAATTCCAGGTGCCAGAAGGGTGACAGGACGCAAGGTCCATACCGAGGACCCACAAATATTATGCGCCACCGTACTAAGTTCAGTCTCCCGGGCCAGCTTGCTCGTGGGATTTGTGCACCCGTGACGTAGCGCAAACCACACACTTTGCAAGAAGTGCAAAATAATATTCGAAGAGAAACTGCCAGTATCTTAAGATAACAGCTCTGTCGTGCGTCGAAAGATATTTTCGGAAGTTGTGAGGCCTGCTGAGAACGTGTAGGTCAGCATTCGAGGCTCTTCTATGAAGTGTCATTATGCCGAACTGCAGGAGAAATGAGGACCCTGAATTCCCAGCGGATGCAGGCTTCATACGCTGCAACGCTCCGGCGATGGCTGCCGTGCAGAGGCGAAAGTCTGGGGAGACGCTCTGCACTTACAGGTCAACATTTGTGCTGTCACTTTGCATTCAAACACCTGTTAGACATCTACACAACATGTACAGACCCGTGTTTTACGCCTAGAAAAAACAAGTTACAGTTTTCCAAGTAGATCATACACACAAGTGTGCGTGTCGAAGAGGAACTTGGAGGGGAAACATTTAATCTTTATGAGTGACTCCCGTTGCGATAAACGAAATTAAGAATGGTGTGGAAGTGGCGCGATCACAACTACACCTTTGCAGTGTCTTACTGAATAATGTGCGAGATGTTTCGGCTATAGCTAAAAGGCACCATCAGGCAGTATAAAAAATATCTATAGAAAGAGAACTTGCACACAACACGATAAACTTCCAGATGATCGAAGTCTCACCCTTGACAATACCTTACAATACGCTGTGTGTTGTATAAGACGAAAACGGAATAATAAAAGTACAATAATATAATATATATCGGGATATATTAAAAACATTATACAATACTTGAACTCAGCAAAAGGAAGATTCTTCAGCGTTACATAAACCTCCAAGGGGTGGGAATTTCATGATTATCTGGAAACAAAGTGTGGTCTCGCGCTGCATTGTTTCTGTGTACTTAATTTTACCTCTTTTCCTGTCTAGCTAACTGGCAGACAAATAAGCCGAAATAAAGGGAACGTAACCCTCATAAATAATTGAGGACAACTTTAGCCCTCTCGTGTGGCAGAATTAGTAATCAACTAGACGAGCAAAGAGACAAAATTAAATACATAGAAACAACGCTGCACCAGACCACAGTTTACTTCAAGATTACCACGAAGTTTCTACCCATTGACGATCTACGTATATAAAACACAGAAATCTGCTTTTCACTTAAATAAAGTACTGTACAATGTTTTTAATATCCCAGTATATGTTATTCCATTTTTATTGCAATTTGTTACCTTTTATCAAACCTAGAATGAACAGGTTGGCTTGAGAGCTGTCAAGGCGCCAGGAACAACACCTGAGTGACATCTCTCGTTGTTACAAGAACTTAAAACAGAAGAGGAAGCGACCACAAAACAAATACCACACCTTTTGCGACCTTGCAACTTTCACGGTAAAATATGTAAAACAGGCATATGCTCCGCATATCACCTCTCCGCCTGAAACGCAGTACACACACAGCGAGGGCAGGGGATGTCCAAAAGGCTAGAAAAGCAACGTTACGATGTTACTCTCTTCCAAATTCATAATACTGGTTGAACACTTTACTACAACACTAAGTGCATTACACATAACACGCGAGGAAAAATTTTCCACATTGAATCCATTACAGCAGACAGTACGAGCCTCTCTGAAACAACACACTAAAACATAGTTTCCGTCTGTCTTCACTCCATTCCCCTGTTTTCATCTGAAATCTGTACGTACGAAGACGTTTCTTTAAATTGCATCACGCATGCCTCTACACTCCGAGAGTTTCGCTTGACGGCTGACAGCGAGGAGACAACGCTATTCCACTATGCCGTGAGCGGGGTCCACGGCTTTCACTTCAACGCACAGCACTTACTATCACATTTCGTGTCCACCGTACTTAAACAAGGCGCCGGAAATTTCTTCCTTAGACTCGCAGGCACGCGTCGCATGTAACAAATATGTTGTTCACCGCACTTCAAAGTTCTGTTGGTGTATGCTTTCTTTCACATCGTCTTCAATGCGTGGATAATTGTTTAGTTCACACCTTGTTTTTCAACGTGCCCTCCAACTTAAAATCATGTGGATTTCGTATCTGGCGAACGAGGTAACAGTCCTCATCGTTATTACTCTGTCACCAAAACACTCGCTAAACAAAGCACAGCACTGTTCGCCGCGTGATCCGTTGCACTGTTTTGTTATCAAGAGTACTCTAATTGGGCAAGGGTTTCAAAAATGGCGAAAACACTATGTAACGTGCCTATGCGAATGCATAGTCTCAGAAGAAAACGCTGATCCCAGTTGCGCATACAGCACACCACACACCACTCTAATATCACAAAAACGCACCTTTATATTAACATGGGATTTTGTACAAACCGATACCTGTTATTCTGACGGTTCACGTACCCACCGACGTAAAACCAAGCTTCCTTGTTAAATAGAACGCGTGTGGGGTCCAGTTCCCTAAAGGGCAACCCACGCAGGTGCAATTTCACAAAATTCAGTCTTGCTTGTAACCACAATTGTCTTATATACATGAAAATGTAACGGTTTTGTTGCATATCGATCTGACGACTCAGAAGCGCCATCTACAGCGAACGCAGAGCCATCGATTTTCTTGCATATATGTCTCCAATCCAGCACAATCTCGTCCACTGTTTCCTAACTCAGCGTGTCTCTTCTGCGCGTTCCCTTACCGCATAAAATGGGGCCTACTGCTCGAAAACTTCTCAATTATTTGCAGACGGGTTTCCTGCATGGCACTGGTGCAGCGGCGAGAAGTTCGTCTGGTCTGATGACATTTCGCGTAGAAACTGTGTTTACCGTACATACAACACAGCAATTTCCACACGGACTGCAAATGGTTCAAACAGACGCCACAAATTTCCGATAAGCAACATGGAAACGAGCAGATGACTAGGCTTTGCATATAACACAAGCGACGGGAGAGGAAGTGACAAGCGATTGCGAGTTTTTGAAACGATGACCCTATACGATTACAAAATTTCAAGAATTTCTGGAAATCTGGACAGCTGTTACAGGATGCACAAATGGGTTCTCTCAGTGGGTGGTGGATATTTTTGGAGCGGAGATTACACACCTTAATCTGCTCCCCGCGCCAATCGTTATATTCGTCAGCAAGAAACTTTGGCAGTGGGATATACGCACAGCGCTCGTAATGCATCGCCATTTGGACGCAATTCCTAGGCATCATCTGTTAAATACATTACACTCTTATACGTTTATCTCAGTCGCACGAACAAATACAGACAATGTCGATCTTCAACACAAGACCATGAAGTACGATGCAATGCATGCCGGTGGTCTGTACCTGGACGACCCTGCGGTAAGGTGAAGCTTTATGAACGTTTATGCAAACACACCAACACTATAAAGTATGATTTATATTCGGTAACACGTAGACAGCTGGAAAACAATTTTCGCGCTAGCTTCTGCTTCAGATACACGTGTCACTTGCAAACGATGCAACAATTCATATAAATATTTATGTTCTCCTAGAACCTGTCCACCGACATGTCCAAACATTTTGAAATCACACTGTACAACCGCAAAGCAAAGGAAAAATACCGCTGAACGTGTCTTGTGGCCAACCGCAGAAACAGAACTCAAAGGAAAAACTCCGTGCAGCCCAGTCCCTCTCGAACAGTCAACAGATCAGCCACTGAAAACGTCGAATGTTCATGACCGTCTTCACTACAGCCCCTCACTGGCCCCCACTTCTGAACCACACAAATTAAGTCCCCATCGTCACAGGCTATTCCTCTTTTAATATTATATATTGTATAGACATATATTTGAATATTATCACAACAGCTACAAGTTGATGTACAAAGAGGTCTCCTTCATTCAGATTTTCCGACTTATCTCTCCAAAGCATGCTATACGCCTATAACAAACCAACAACTTAATAATCTAACTAACTAACTAACTAACTAACTAACTCCATAGAGCAAAGTCGTTCTTAAGAAGCTAACAGTTCCTCAGTTAGGCAAGAAATTCCCCGCATTTTATGAAATCCGAAGGTTCATTATAAATAAATAAATAAGATGTTCAATTTGGAACATATGAACAACAGAAACAGTACGCAATATCCTTCATATAGGTTTAATTTAGTGTGGCTGTCATTAACCAGGCCGCTTTTAATTTGTCTGCAACACAGTGGAACGCCGTCACAGTGCGCTGCAGTCCAACTCGAGGACTGTAAATAAATACAAAAACCTAGCAAGTAGCACTGTCTGACATACACACAGCATCACGCCACTGAAATGCCGAGTTCGAATCCCGTTTGGCCTGTGGATGCTTGTAAACGTCCTTACGTTGTCCTACGAAGACAGTCACCTGATCATCCATTAAAGGCGTCATCACTACGCTTTATCGGGATTGGGTGATGTTATGTGCAGAGACAAGGCCACAGACTCACATCGGTGTGCAGCGCCAAGAAACATACTTACACGTAAACTGTAAAAAGATAAAGGTAAAGGTCGCCCCAGAACAGGCCATGAAGGCCCAGAGAGGGAGTACAGGTATAGCTCTACTCTTTCTTTAACCTTTGCGTTAGAGTGGGGTGGGTGGTCAACGCCACGCTCCGGCCGATTTACCCCCGGAAAATTGACGCGGTACCCACTGTATAGGAGGCTGGGTGGGCCCCACGGCTGGTCTGGACGAGTGCGGAAAATCTCGCCTCTACCGGGATTCGATCCCCAGACAGCCATTATTAAAACAGTAAATATACCAGGAATTTTAGTACCATAAACTGATTGATCACCGTGTCAAATGGACTCGTTAATTATTGGCCGAAGAATATAAGTGTCGACCATCAGGCAAGAGAAGAAACATCCACAATGCTGATCCCTCACAGTGGGACGTCCACTATTTGGTTTACTATCTTCTTGTCATCGGTCTATATACATTAACATTAGATGACTACAATTTATCCACATAACAAAGATTCAGCTCGTACCTCAAAAGAACAGAAATTTTTTTAATCAGAAACGCAAACCGGTTAATGTTGTGTAGAGTGATACTTGCTGTTTATTGTACGAAAAATACGGAACACATAAATATACTCTGTCGATTAAATAAAGAGATTTTAATGTTAAACCTGGTGGTACGTTAAGTAACCACTGGACTCCAAAGGCTTAAAGCACTGCACACGTAGTACTTGGCAAATGAACGGAAGCTTTGACGTATCAAGACACACAAGTGTGCCAACACCACAAAAACAGTACCAGTTCCTCAGTACGAACCTCTGACAGGCACGCAGATCACACGAATACCACGCGCACTATTCGCGTAACTTCGCATCGTGCTGTACCGACTATTAACTCAGTTATTTTACAACACAGTCTCAACAAAGAAACTACCACTGAAAGAGGCCATGGCGTAGGCTGTGGATTATGACCGACCTACACATGATGGGTAGGGGGTGGTGGTGGTCGGGGTGGTGGTGGTGGTGGTGGTGGTGGTGGCGGTGGCGGCGGCGGCGGTGGCGGTTGTGGTGGTGGTGGTGGCGGCGGCGGCGGCGGCGGTGGTGGTAGTAGTAGTAGTGGTGGTGGTGGCGGCGGCGGCGGCGGTGGTGGTGGTAGTAGTAGTAGTAGTGGTGGTGGTGGTGGTGGTGGTGGTGGTGGTGGTGGTGGTAGTGTCAACGTAATTACAAGTGCAATCCATAAAAACATTCTAACTTAAGTAGCAATCGATCCCACCATCACAACACGCGACCGCAGCACGCCAGCCCATAAACTAAACTGCACGTTATTGTTCGAACACACAAACACACATGAACTAGCTACAACATTAACGACACAAGACTGTGAGACTCCAGGCGCAAAATTTGAAACAGGAAAGCAGGCATTTTGTGCTCTGCCCAAAACTCGCTGTTTACACTACAAACTTGAGAAAGTAAAAATCCGTGTATGTCTTCTGTAACATATCGCAAGTTTCATAGCTCCTTTGTTACAGAAATAGGCAAACTAAAACCGAAACACAGTTAAATCAGGCACTAGCATTCGTGCACTGATAAAATAACTTTATACCAGAACGGATGGCAACACGGTGGGCAGAAATGGCGACAATAAACTGAGCCTAACTTAGAGCTGAAGTTTCCTGAAGTGTTTAGATTGGTTGGTACAAATTGTAAACCCTAAACTCCCGTAGCAAATGTGATGTGCTCAATTCGCAGGTTTCCAATCCAATTACCTCCCTCCCAATACGTCTATTAGACTTCAATCACATTTACTTCGCCAAGATACAGTCGCTGCACACAACTATTTGTCTCTTCGGCAAATATCCTGAGACAATCTTTCCTAATTACGAGCTATTCCTAACGAAATCAGATATAAAGTACTTTGCAGAATAACGCCTGGAACACCACAGAACAGTCCATATGAGCAGGGTAAGTGCAGTAAGCAAGGCCCCCTGACCTGACATACATCCGTTAATTAAGCACTTGCGAAGCATGGCTGTGGAGTCGGTACACAAAAGCTCCAACTCCGACTCCTCGATTTTTAAAACTTCCGACTCCGACTCCTTCATAAAAGCTCAATATGTATCAATAACGGTAAACCTATAAGACATTTCATCGCCACCACGTGAATCTTCAGGCTACTTTTTTTACTTATAACCTCTATTTAAGTATAAGTCTAATTGTTACTGCAGCTATCAGGGCTCTGGAGTTGGAGTATGGAGTTAAGATTTTAGACTGAGGTTGGAGTTGGAATCGGTACATTTTTTCCCGACTCCGACTCCACCTAAAATTCCTTCCGACTCCGACTCCACAGCTGCGTTGCGTACGGACAACATGCAACAGATGGCGCAAAAGTCAGTCCGTCAGATGCCGATCAGCGGACGTAAGAAACTTAGTAGCCCAAGAAGTTCGTAGTGTGATAATGTTTTAGTGCACGAAGCACGTTCTCCCCACCGAAATTCACCGCCGGTTGATAGTGGTGTACAATGATGGAATAAACTTGACGGTACATGCATGATGATTGCAACGGTTGACCCGGCACATCAAGGACGGGATGTCCTAACAGAACTGGAAGAAATGGCTTTGGAAAAGCAACGAGTCACTTCGGAGGTCGCAGATTCCACAACAATCAGGAAGTGTACATGGCTGTTCGTCAATGGCTGTCAATGCAAGAACCCGATTTCTACCACGACGAAATATGGAAACCCATGCCAAGATCGAAGAAATATGATGAGAAAGAACTGTATTTCAGTGAAATAAGTACGCGACTTTTAAATTTTAATAACTTACCAGTTAATTTTTATGAACTGCGGAACCCTTAGTTGTCCTCCATCCTACGTATTGCACAGCCACTACTGTCGCAAAAAGACACAAAAGTGTAAAACACACCTGAACAGTTTTACACATCCGGACGATATACAACTGTATTCGAACGCACGGTCATCCAAGTCCACCGGTATATACACCTAATCATACAGGATGATTGTAAGTGTTACGCTGTTAGGCGAGAAAAACATCGAATTTCTGGTGTAACTTTCAGGCCTACACTGTGAACTCGCCGTGTCGATGACTCCATATAATCTTCAAAGGAGCACGACGTTGCTATAACAATGGAATATTCGCTGCAAATTCTACGTAATGTGTTGACAAATCTCATCTCGCATGCAAAAAAAAAAAACAATGACTGGACAAACGTCCCGACAAACAAATACTGCGAGACATTCCAGTCGCTCGAATACGTCACGAGCGAGTTGCGGAGTGGAGTCCGCTCGCACTCTTACGGCACCTATGTGCGTGGGCAGTTTGCTTACCTCCCAGAGCAGCACAGGATTGGGGGTCACAGCACGGACGGCTGGACGGTGCAAATACGCCTGCAGCAGAGTCGCTTCTCTTTCTAAATATACGGGTTCATGTTCTTACCTCAGAACATCATACTGACTCATTTAATCCCTCTTACGACTTGTGCTTCTATGCACTGTACGCTATTGCACGTCCTTTACTACGGGTAACGCTATGGTTTCCTGTCTTGAACACTGCCACAGTACTGTGCGAACATTCTGTAGAGAACACTAACGTTGTTCGGGTAACAGAAGGCAACACAACCACCTGCGTTCCATAACTAACAGTAACCAACTAACCGGACACCCATCCAGTACCTCATGTGGATGAGTCCAAGTCGAACGACTGAAGTCACTTCTCTGCGCAGTGCCGTAAGACTGCAATCGGACTCCAATTCCACCCTTGCTGGCGTGTTAGTAGGCCAGCCCCAAAGACAACTGAGACTATCCCAAATCTCTAGCCCTCAGCCCAGAGCAAGTCATCAACGGGTTTCACTTCGACAACCTTCACAACTAAAACTAATACACACGGTGTCCAGACCAATAACCTCAGAAATTTACTCATGAGTGCAACTTCAAACTAGTTCAATCATTACTATTTCAACTACAGGAAAGAAAACACCCACACCTGACACGAGCAACTTGATAAAATAATGACGTCAAAACTACTTTAATTGAAGTTACGAAGGACACAAACCACTTTGCCTGGGAAAGAAACACACAAGACGGCACAACATGAACACACGGTAATCCGCACACCTGCACAGCAGGGTCCTTATTAATGTAAGAGTTCGTTCATTTATTAGGTACTCTGCGGTTGTGCGAGACGCGCCCTTTTAATGGATACAAACGGGTCGACCGGCAAGAATAAGTCGATTCTTCAGTCAATGTATGGGGAGAAAGGGAAACCATGAATTAAAACAGAGATTCAACGAATGCTAGCCAGCACTGCTAATTAAACTGCTGACTCGTGTAAAAATATCCGGTCGGCTGTATTTGTATAAAGCAGCAAGACGCAATCTTGTTCAACCTTTAAAGACTAACAATAACCTGAATTATATTTAAAGATCCAGTCCGTACCGCGCAGTAAACACAGACCGTCTCGGTTATAAAAACCAATCACTTAATGCTGTATAGGGAAATAACAGCTGTTTGTTCTGAGATCCACACAAAACACGTACATAGAACATGGGCAGAACGTAGAATTTGTGAATGTTAAACGTGGCGGTACATACAGCGACCACAGCGCTTTAACCTTTTAAAGCCTAGTGGTAACTTTACACACCACCAGGTTCAACATTAAAAAATTCTACGTGGTGCCTACATTGCGTTTATGTGTTTTGTACGGATCTCAGAACAAACAGCAACTTTTGCCTTAAAAAACAATAAGAGACTGGTTTTTATAACCGAAGTGGAGTGTTTACAGAGCGGTACGCACTGAGTCCTTACATAAAACAGATAGGCTTCGTCTTTAAAGGGTTAAACAGTTAAGACATGACAGTAAGTACAAGTCAAAAGCTCCATTTATTCTAAATTCGGCCTGCGATTAAGGTGCGCACAGATCCGCGCTGCGGACACTTAACACTGAGAAACGGACCATCACTACACATTCAACAAAAAACCTCCCAGGTGACAGAGTCGGTATGGACATGGCGGACAACAGAAATAGACCCTTCGCAACCGCAGGTCGCACCCCCACCCCACCAGCCAACAAACCAGGGCTGTGGAGTCGGAGTGGGAGTCGGAAGGAATTTTGGGTGCAGTGGGAGTCGGTAAAAATGTACCGACTCTGACTCCGACCTCGACATAAAATCTTAAATAGATACTAGCTACAATAACCATTAGACTTACACTTAAATGTAGGTTATAAGTATAAAAAGTAGCCTGATGATTCACGTTGTGGTGATGAAATGTATTACGATACCATTCACCATTTAGCAGGTTTACCATTATTATATAATACACATTGCGCTATTATGAAGGAGTAGGAGTCGGAGGTTTAAAAATTGAGGAGTCGGAGGTTTTATCTACCGATTCCAAAGCCCTGCTACAAACAACCTCAAATTCACTGCGCTATAATCGACAATTGTTACTTTGTATTTATTTCGTGGGATTATATGTCAGGCTGCATGTCGGAGAGGAGTATTCATTTCTGCAACAGAATGGAACAAAATGCCGCCAAACCTATGCAACCTTAATGACAACCAGTACTTCGTTCTCCCCCTTCACCCTTGTACTTCGTGACAACTGACAAAGGCCTTGAAATCGTGTATGTAATTGTGCCGGCAAACTAAGGAACGAATCAATACAGCAATACCAATTAAGCACACGGACAGTCTGCATTAATTTGATGAACAGCCTAGAGCACTTTAAAGAGATTACGAATTAAGCCTGCCTATAACTTCAGAAATACTTGCTGCCCTTTCAATACGCTCATCCCCCCCCACCCCCACCCCTTTCACGAAGGGTGGCGAAGTGAGTGCAAACAGAAGCGGGCCACGTCAAGGAGGCCAGTGGAGTACGACGGTGTTTGCTTATTTAATGTCGTGCTATCGATTGCAGGTTTGTTGTGTCGAATGAAATGAGGATACGTGGCAAATCCAACGGACAGGACACAGCGCTCTCTGCTCTCGCATCACTGTTCTGATACCTACTGGAAATTAACTCCGTGGAGCAGAGTCTTTCTCAAGAAGCGAACAGGTACTCAACTGATGAAGACACGCATCTTCTGGAACGTGAAACCACATCACCGCGTTCACAAGAACCTAATACAAGCAATCCACGCCCTCCCATCCTGTTTTAAGATTACCTTTAATATTATCCTCCCAGCTACTAGGCCGTGCCATGGCTCAGGCGGTTAGCCGCCTGCCTCCCACCGCGGAGGCCTGGGTTCGATCCCAGGTCAGTCCATGTGGGATTTGCGGTGGACAAAGTGGCACTGGGACGGGTTTTTCTCCGAGTACTTCGGTTTTCCCCTGTCAGTTTCATTCCACCGGTGCTCCATTACTAGGAAAAGGACAAAAAAGAATCATCATCGTCATCTTCACCACAGGGTTGCACAAGAAGCCTCAAGGCTGCGGTGCGTCCGTAGCGTCTGCTGCGGGGCCCTTCACAAAAAAAAAATCCTCCCATCTACGTCTAGGTCTTCAACGCGGTCTCCCCCCCCCCTTGAGGGCGCCCAACTAAAATTCTATATGCATGTCTCCTCCCTACCGTTCGTGCCACATGCCCTGCCTACCTAATCCTCCTTCACTCATCACCCTAGTAACATCCGGTGCGCAGTACAAACCATGAAGCTCGACCAAGAGACAGAAACACCATAAAGACTGTGACGACTGTCATCAACTCGACTGCTCTCCGCCTGCAACGAAGTGCATACAATGCAGTCAACGTTCCCTGTAATCGTTTTTTACAGCTGCGCGGACCTACTTGTGCTCTGAGCAGCAAATTTTTACACGACCTGGTGACCGCGCGGCACTTTAAAAAGTATTTTGTAATATGCATAATAAGAATATTTACAATGAAAACTGAAAAATTCCAGCTGCGCGGTAACAATTCAGTGTGTGCTGGGGCATTTCAGTTACGGTGCGGCCGTTCACCCGTGCAGCTTAGAGGGAACACTGAGTGCAGTGCACGTATCACATTCGCCACACCCTCTTATTACTAAGGTCCGGTTGACTTCGAACCCAATCATCCTTACACTCTCCTTGCGACCCTCCTTTCCGCATTATTCATTTCAACGAGATTCCGACATAACGCACCGCATGCCAGTCATAGTTATGGCGGCAGATCAACAAACATCATCCCCTGATGCCATCCAATCAAATCACTCGTAAACGAAAAGGAAGCAGGGAAGGGTGGAGGGTTGTTCAATAGAGGCCGTAACAAATTCCTGAAGGAACAGCCTGGGAATAATAATACAGTGTGCATCAGATTTGTATTCCCGGACAGTTCACTGTTAACAGTTCCGACAACTGCTGCAGTGCGCCCAACATTCCGTCAACTGCTGCAGTGCGTCCAACATTCCGTCAACTGTTGCAGTAAGTCCAACATGTTATAAGCAGAGCATAAGGCTGCATATGAACACAGGCGGCGATGGGACAAATTATTTGGAACAGCGAAAAGCAGCCAACTTATTCAGTTCGTACCGCATGGCAACGGAATGCCAGAACTGCGGTACGCCACGGTAGGTATCTAAAACTGCTTCTGTCCGATAATTTACAAAGGCCGTCTTTCTTCTCGGCATCACAAAGGTCCGTGTCGTGGCTCAAACGGTCAGTCGCCGGCCTCTCACCGCGTTGGCCAGGGTTCAATCCCAGGCCAGTCCATGTGGGATTTTTGGTGCACAAAGTGGCACTGGGACAGATTTCTCTCCGAGTTCTTCGGTTTCCACATCAGTATCATTCCACCAATGTTCCATACTAACTGATTCATCACCGACGCTACATAGTGATAGCAACTGACGGCGTGGTTACGTTAATCCTTTACGGAGTTCCACCAATGTCGACAATGTTGCAAACTGTACTCCGGTTTCACCCCGTACTACTTGTATGTACGTACTTCGAGAGATCATGCTTCGTGCTCTACAGGCTGTGAAAGAGACTGTACCTAACAAATACACATTAATCAGGGGTGCACAACTTCCCTAAAAAAACCTAGAAGCCACCTCAAAATTCTAGGCGCCAGACGGGTGACATGAAGCAAGGTCCATACTCAGAATCCACAAATACGAGGCGTCACCGTACATAAGTCGGTCACCATGGCGACCTGACGCCTGGGACATATGCACTGCCACCTTACGTCAAGTTCGACGGTTGTCTCGCCACCAATGTAATTTGCTTCGCGTCAGAACGTTTTTAATAATGTAACACAATTTATACGTTCGATCAGACCGTTTGCTATGAGGACAGCCGGTAACGCGTGGATACGGCTGTGAGAAAGTGACACGTGCAGTACGTGTCGAATGTTGGAGGCTGCTTGCTGCCTTATAAATAGGCCACGACAGTTCTGCTGCATGTCACATCACGCCCACCGCTACAGTACCAACATGGGCGTGAAACAGCACAAATAATACATACAATTACGTGATATTCCGTTGCGAGGGAAACGGCCCCCGAGGCTTCCACCCCAATATCACTGTAAAGGTTGAGGCTTTACAAACACGCGTCCTCCCCCATGCAAGTCACAGCCCTCTCTGTCTCACCCATAACAACACAAACTGTACAAGGGACGAGCCGCAAGCAGCGTCAGGGGAAGACAGACAGACAGACTGTCGGATGGCAAATCAATAGCAAGGACGAAATGGGAGGTGTGAAGAGAGACAGATGACAACACGGCTAGGAATGAAAAACACTAGATGAGACAGCAATCCATACGCACTTGTCCTTCTGCAGGGTCTCTAATTCCTGTTATCACCATATAGTCCTGCTCTCCGCTGCTCAACTTATAACGGCATATAATGAGAACTAAAAAACTGCAGACGACGTGGATAAAGCAGTGGCCTCATCTAAAACACAAACTAGCTCCGTGGAGAAAAGTCCTTCTTCAAAAGCTATCAGTTGCTCAGCTACTCACGAAATACCCTGAATTTTATAAAAACCAAATGCTCATTACCTTCTTCACAACAGCCCGTAACTTGCCCCTATCCTGAGCCAGATCAATCCAGTCGATGCCCTCCCATTCTACTTTTAACATCCATTCTAATAGCACATCCCCATCTACGCGTACGTCTTCTGATTGGAAATCTCTCCTTCAGGTTTCCCCACCAAACTCCTGTATGCACCTCTCTTCTCCCCCATACGTGCCACATGCCGCGTCCATCTCACTCTCCTTGACTTGATCACCCGAATAATATTTGAAGTAAACATCATGAAGCTCCTCATCATGAAATTTTCTCCCGTCTCCTGTTACTCTCCCTCCTAGGCCCAAGTATCTCCCTAAGCGCCCTATTCTCGAGGGTGTTCGAGAAGAGGGTGCTGAGGGAGAAACTTAAGGGCCCCAGAACACAATTTAGGACAAATGACAAATTCCCCCAGTCAAGGACAGTCGGTCACCGTAACAACACATACTCACAGAGTCCCTAATTCGAGCCTAGAATGCCGCGATGTTCGGTGATGTGTGGACTACAGCCCCCCTACACAAACACGCGTAATGGAGTCATCAGTGAATGTTCACAGTGCGTAGGTACGTTAAACTTTATATTTATTGCTTATCATGGGTCATTTACATGTAGCGGACATGACAAATGCAGTTTTAGTCAGAAACTCCGAATGAAAGAGAAGATTTGGATGACCTAAGAGACGATGGAAAAACAATACTTCGCATATTAAAAGAAAGACTGTGAAATGTCACGTGCATTCATCTGGCTGAGAATAGAAAACAGGGGTGGGCCTTTGTGAACACAGTGTAACTTCGAGATCCACAAAACGCACAAAATGTACGTTACAATTTAAGAAGAGCACCATTACCTTCTTAAGTAGAACTCTTCTCCATTCTGCCACTTACCGTTAGCAGTGTATAATTTACATACCGTGAGACGCGAAGGATTGCGTAATGCTTTAGGACTGGTGCGGAAGAAACAGATCGCGTGAATTTAAGGCACTAGGCACGTCAGAATTTGCCTCCAGAGAAGGGAAAAAACGAAAAATCTCAGTAGGGAATAATATCGAACATGAAGCAGCAGTGGTAACCACTACAGTCAGAATGCGACAGCCCGTCGGAACGAAAACTGTAAACATCTCCAGACTCCTGTTGTCATCATCAGAAGTTGTTACTGACAGTGCTTTGACTGCACATTCACAACATCTCCAAATACAATATAACCTCAAAATTTAAAAAAATCAAACACACCTAATGTAACAGTCCTGCTCCCAGAAGTGCCGACGTTTCAGCTACTGCATTGCCCACGTTCAGACCTCGCTTCGGACACCGAGAACACGAAGGACCGACATGGTTTTATTCAATCCGTCCACGAAGCTGACGGAATACAAGCAGGTCATGAGTTCCTCCTTCCACATCCTTTCCCGTTCATTTTCCACTAATCAACAGTCTTAGGTTACAGAAAGCGTCATTAAAAACATAAACATAAAAAGAGGGAAATCATACAGCTCTCCTGATTCTTAATCTCTGCACTATACGGCAGTGGTCATCTCCACGCCCCGGCCAAGTGTGCCCCATAGAATAAGCCCCCCATACCCATTAAATAGAAGGCAGGGCCCTGTAGTCGGTCTGTGCGTACTGGAGAAGAGATAAATATCTTACCACTGTCGGAATTCGAACGACGATTCCTCACAGGTTTAGACCGTACCCTAGACACTATACAGACTGAGCTATGGCTGGTCGTCGCAAACGGACCACAACTAAATACAATTCAAACGAACTCACGAGTTTTCGAAGTCCAGCGCTGTTATGTAGGCCACTACACCCCCCCCCCCCCAGTAATCCTGCATCGGATACGAAACCTGTGTTCTAACAATACGCAAAAAAAAAAAACCGAACAAAAAGCGAAAAATAGGTCACGGCTAACTTCACACTTGTCGGTCGTCACTCACTATCCTCCTGCAGATGTCAATTAGCTTATTCACGGAACAAATTCTTTTACTCATTTCGAAGTTAAATCTTAGACCTGTGCCAAATAAAACGAATGTGACCCTATTTTCAGCAGAGAATGCACGTCACACGAAATCTCGCTCTCAGAAAGATGAAATGTAAAACACACCCACCGAGCAGTTTATGTACCAATAACGTTCTTCAGAGGTACACGTTTCGACTACCGGCTGGTTTACCCCGACGTGAGGACCATCTTGCGGTTTCCCTCTGTATTTTTACAGCACTTCTGCAACAGAACCCTGGCAAAGACCACGACGAACTCTTTCGAAGTACTGGCATGACCATCAGTGCTCATCTTTCCAGCTCATTCAATCGCTGATATCGAGGCGATGCGTCACAGGCCTACTCAATGTATAGAACGTCCCTTCCATCGTGTCCCTTAGTACAGCAGACGTCACGCCATGTCCCGGCAGATGCAGGCTTTCTATGCGATAAGTGGCCGTGGACACGATAAAACGGACACCTTGTAGCATTCAAAGACTTTCTTCACAACACGTTTCGTAACAAACAAAGCACAGTAAGTATCCTGACCTGATACACTGAAAGCTGTAAGGAATGTACATAATAAACTAAACTCGTGGATAAAAAGAAATACTATAAACCTGAAACTAAACCTAACATAATGTGACAGGAAGAAGCAAAAAATTGCTTTATAATTTCTGCTCTTCATGTAATAGTCTTAGTTCATTCGTCCACTCCATAGTATGTCTTACAACAGGTCCATAGCCTCTCCCAAAGCGAGTTCGCCACAGACTGCGATCTAGTGATTCCTCTTTCAATTTCTAGTATCCTCTGTTTTACTGAAGGTCATACAGAAACTGCTTACATCTTCTTCATCGTATTCCCGTCACTTCTTCCTTCTCTCTCTCCTCCAGTAACGCGATTTAGAAGGCAGTTCTCAAGCAAAATGTGACCAATTCCAGCAAGCCAACCTGCTTAATGTATGTAGGACATTCCTCTCCTCCTTGACTGCATGTAATGCTTCTTTATTTCTCACACGATCCGTGCAACTGATCTTCTCCATCCTTCTCCAGCACCACATTTCAAAACTTCCCATGTGTTTCTGATATACTTTCCGAAGCCTTCCAGATAACAGTATTAGAACGAAGCAAATAAGGTATATGACGGTCAACCACAACAGTTTTAGGCAGTATTCTTTACTGTCTCAAAACACTTGTGGCGGGCAACAATATACCTCATGTGTTACGTTCTAAAACACAACGGAATATCCCATCTTAAGATCACATCTGGGTCACCAAATCAAGAACCTTGATATGGGTGGCAGCTGCAGTATGCAGGAGGAAATAAGAAACGCCTATATTTTAGTAGAAAAATTTGTACGGTAGACTGACATGGCCGACTTACGTTTAGATGTAAATATAATATTAAAATTGATATCAGGATGACGGAGTATAGCCTGGATTAACCCGGCTATACTACGGCCCAGTGGCGGGCTCAGGTAAATACGGTACGACTTGCGCATTCCAGAATTACTTTATCAGCTAAGCAACTACCAGCTTCTAAATTACTTTATTCCATGGAATTAAAATGTCGAATTTGAGTGCACCAGAAACCGGTGTTCAGTCACGTGCGGAAGGATGATCAAGGAAACTGTCACTGTGCCTAAAATTAGACACAAACGAAAAAATATTTGGGGGCAGATCGAGGTGAGTGGGCAGCTTCACGTCCCGGCCGCTTTACTCAGGGGAAAACAGCCGCCACTCTTGGCGCTTTAGAAAAGGGAACACCTCCTCCGGGACGGAAACTGAACCCCGATCCACCGGTTGTCCAACCCGCAGCCTAGTCACCATAATACCCGATCCTGAGAACACTGCGAGTGTGACAAGACAGCGAGCACCAGGTCGTGCTTACAGAGTCCTTGGGGAATGCACTAGGCTGACAGATACCCCACCCTTAGACTGTCCCCAGACGCTCATGGGCACTCCTCTTCCACCACGAGAAGAACGGTCGGACACTTCTGGCCATTCCACTGGTCGACTCTGCTACTGACTAGCGTCGTGTATTTGTCCCGTTTCTCGGGATGTGACAAAGCTCTACTGCAGTGAAAGGAATGAATCTCAGCCATTAACCCCCAAGGCATTAACAGACTGATTTTCGTAAAATTCCGTATAAAACGCACAACCTTCCAACTCTGTCACAAAAACCAAAAAAATTGCGAATTTGTAATATGGGACTTGACTTCCGCAATTTATTGCACTGTCTTGAAGTTCTGTTACGTAACAAATTTGCCATTTACATGATGCAACGGGCAAATAACTTCGCGCCCGCTTGACATCTTTCGTTATCGTGAAGACAAGGGAAAAATCAGTATGACGTCATATGTATTCAAGCACCCACCAAGCCAAAACGGAGACGTGCGCCAAGTCGACGTACTTTGGTCCGTTTAGCCATTCCTGCGTACGAAACGCACTGCTGGGCCAAGAAACGGCAGCCTCACAACGGAGACTGTGCTTACGCAAACGAATTTCCCGTCCTGGCCGTGGACCCAGACGTGATTATATCAAGGACTTGTGCTACATACAATAGTATACGCTTTTAGAGGAGGCGGGAGAATGTTGCGTGGTTGGATGTCCGAAGTTTGAAACCAAAGTGCCTCTGACGTGATGACTGAAGGCCACGGCAATGTTGAGAGGGAAGGGGAGGGACCGGCCCATCATCCACCTGTTCATTATACCCTGGCACTCGCCTTAGAGGTGAGAAAAGAAGTGCTAAGCGCAGTTCGTGCTGTTGACATTTTAGGGGCAACCTCCACTGATCTGCAGACTTCAGTCGATTTCGGTTAAGGCCTCTGGTGACTTTGGTCAGCCCTCGGGCTTGAAGTGCCTTCCAGCTCACCGAAGTCCTCACTACAAACCAGAAGCGTTGCTGTAGAGCTTACCTGCTCTGTGCCAACCGTGTTCCGACCGCTACACTGCAAACAAAAGTCAGCTCTGTCCCGTTAGTCTGTGTGTCACCGTTTGCCGTGCCTTTGGGTGTCGGCCTATTACCGCAATAGAACGTGAACTTCGTCACAGCCCTGCTGACAGCTGTGACGAACGAAACTGACCTCCAAAAATATTCTTCGAGGCTACCACATTCTTTTTTGTTCGGCTGTCACATGCCACGCGCTCTATTGATTTCCCGTGAGTACGGTGGCCAGAGCATGTAGGTGGTTCCCTGTATCACGAACGGTTTGATGTCGCTTTCAGAAGCTTCGTATTGTCTGACAACTTTCATATTTTGTTGCCTCTACGGAAATAAAATGGCTGAAATAACATGTCATGTCGCGCGACTGTGTGCGCGCGCACTCTCAATTATACAACACAGCGGCACTTGAGAGATCTGAGGTTCTCACACTGGTGTTGTCGAGGTTGTCTTCCGGGATGTGACGCCGTGTCTTTGGGTTAGCGGTCCTCGACGTTTCGAAAGACTTTAGTGTCTTTATGTTAAGAGTCAAGCAGTCTACGAAAAATGTTCATTAATGTCCTCTGTCCCGGCTTCCTCGTTCGACAAATCTATGTTAGACCTACACAAATAAATGCCTCCGTTAATCCGGCAAGACTGGTGAAGTTCTCTCTGTGCTCAATTAAGACTCACGCTATGAAGACGTGCAGGAGAATGAAGAACAGCTACAGACATTCTTTATCTCAGTAGCAGATTGAGATAAGCAGCTTTAAAGCCGAAGAAATGGGCCCTGACACCCACTCAAGAGAATGCCGGGTGGACCACACGGCCGGTCTGGAGGCAGCAAGAGATCCGTGCTCCTGCCGGATGATATAACTGCAACTGCGCATGCCTGTGACTATAAGACCTAAGAATAATTTTTAACCCTCTGAAGACTGAATTCAGAGGTCTTTATCACAGAAACAGGCTCAGTTCGTACCTCACAGAGAACACTCCGTGTCCATAAGAGAAACAAGTCGGTGAATTAGTAAGTGTTTACGGAATACATAATGTGCGGGAGCAAAATGCAGACTTTTAGTGTCAAACATGGCGGTGCATACACTAAGGGTTGTTATCACGTACAAAATGTCGGTGCTGCGTAGTAACAGACGACGTGCAGACTGTATGAAACAGAGCAGTCCGAGTCAAGCGCAGCTTTCTCCTGTCCTGTTCCGTTTACCGCAAAACCCACACGTATCGACCGGGTCTTGAAGTTGGTTCCGCTTGTGTGAAGATTACGCCTCAGCCACAAGACTAAAGGTGCGGTCAGTGGCTCTGCAATTATTAAGTGATGACAGATTAACTAGTTAAGTCCCACGTTTGGATCGGTATTGCTTCCGAACATCGCGACTGGAAGGCAAAGACGTCTTTTCTATTGTGTCCATGCGCACCGCAGCTGTCACGGGATGTCCCGGCGAATGCAGGCCTTCTATGCGATAAAGTTACCGTGCTCGGGGACAATATAAACGGGGCATCTGTATTTCAACATTGTCGGACCGTAGTCTCCATGTGACCAAACGGAAGACAATGGACCACTCATGTCTGAAGATAGATATCTTCCCACCACACCGGACACGAAAAAAGATACAAATCTAACAATCACTGACACATGAAAACTAATTTTCCATTCAAACATCTGTCACTAATGTGAGAATAGACTGTTTGTGTTCTGGAATGTGGCGCCACATACCCTGGTAGAATTTGCTGACGTTTCGGATGGTACGTATACAATGAATATAATCCCTTAAATCTCGCATAGGCCTATAAAAAGCAGACTGTAGGTGCGCAGTTCATACTGGAACATCAAACCCGCAAGGACAGAGCCCACGCTTTTACCGAAACTGACAGCGATCAGCGTCGCCGCGCAGTTTGACAGACAAGCAACGTTTCTGGGGTGCCAGTTGCCATGAATATGGAGGCAGCAGGTTACTCCGAAACACTTATACACACCTAGAGAAATACTTACACATAAAGTAAAGAAGATCAAGCAATCTTGGTGTAGAAATTTGGAAGAAAAGTTTTTTTTTCGTCTTTCGGAAATGTCTATTTACAAGACAAGGACTACAATGGAGTGAATGTTACAAAAATGTGTCTATACCGTGATTTACGCGTCCTTCGTTTACGCGGCTTCGCATATAGTACGCACTTTTCGTGTTTAGTACGTTCACGTATTTAAAGGCCGCCACCTCACCTTTACCGTATATGTCCGCATATAAGATGAGGTTTATTTCCGGAAATGGCCACCCAGAAGAGTAGTGGTCGCTGTATAAGCCAAGCCTTACGTTACCTCCCAATAACACGTCAGAGGCACGTCACTTCATAGAAAACAGTAACCAATAAGGCATACCATAGTGCTGTTCTTTCTCACGCAGTATTACAGTTACACGCATTATTATCAGCTTTATATCTGCCTTTCTGACGCTTTATTAACGTTTTTTCTCTGAGATTTTTTTTCTCTAAATGTCCGAATGGGAAAGAGACAATCGCCTTGCATTCAGAGACGCCCTGTATTCCGGCTTATAACGTATTGGATTCATTCACCAGGTGGGGCGGTGATACACCTGTGCATCACCAATGACACGTACTAGTGACTTACTGTCACATTCACACGTGTCAATACCATTCACAAGCCGCTTGTATTATTACTATACCATTTCGGTTACAAATAACAGAACAATATCAATATAATCAAGTTCCTTATTCCAAAATGCCGGCTTAGGAGAGTTTTAGCGATATTTAAAACGTTCGAGCGGCATGATAAAGTCTTTGGGATGTTCTGCTTAGGACCGTGGCGTGAATATGGATACAAATTAACTGAAGCTGCCAAGGATCCTGACCCT
The DNA here is from genome assembly GCA_013340265.1 of Coptotermes formosanus. Taxonomy (NCBI): domain Eukaryota; kingdom Metazoa; phylum Arthropoda; class Insecta; order Blattodea; family Rhinotermitidae; genus Coptotermes; species Coptotermes formosanus. The sequence continues at coordinate 1,246,152 of BLKM01001502.1, forward strand.
ACAGAAACGAGAGGATACTGGAATTGACAGAGGAAGCAATAGCTCGCCCTCTCTGCAAAACTCGCTTTGGAAGACGCTATGGGCCTATCGTAAGACAAATTACGTGACGATGATGATGATCGTCATCATTACCATCAAGGATCTGTTGTCTTAACGCAAGCGTTGTTAAGTGATTCCGGTTTTATGACAGGAGTTATCGGCCAGGCAGAACTATGGACAGAGACATTATTTTATCTGACAACTATCAATTGCCACTTTATGCTGCGTCGTTTATCGCATTAACGTAACCCACTCACCCGACCGCCCACACGCAGTGCAGGGCCGGGGGGGGGGGGGGGGAGCAACAAACGACAGCTGCCAGACAAAATGACGGCTCAACATCACAGGATAGCCGACATAACGAAGGAAATGACGTCTTAAACACACGGCACTCTTTTTACATCAAGGAGAGAAAGAAATGTGTGAGCCATTACTACAATGCTTGACTACGGCGACCCACGGTACGGCAGAGCTTCAACTTAGCGCTATGTTATACAGGGTGATCACAGAATATGTCTACCCAGCGCTATGTTATACAGGGTGATCACAGAATATGTCTACCTTTGCCTTCAGTTATGGCGAAGCAATCAGGGAGTGTACGATACCCGAACATTCACACATTAAAATTACACCGACTGAGAACAGCGACGGCATGTGTTCTATGTCCAAATGTCTGGATGTTGTACAGTGCTTGAATGCCTCAGAGAAAGTTGCGGTAATGGTACTGACCGTCTGCGCGTATCCTGTCTACATCAAATCACAGCTGTAAAAAGATCATACGCTTTCGTGTGCCTCATTTCGTCTCATTTTCTTTTATCAAGCAAATATATATTCAAATTTTCATAAAAGGTCGCCCTATATTCATATGTCTTCCATACAAATAACAAGATAGGCAACGTACGTGCAAAGTAACACTGTGGTGCGTTCGTGTAATGTTTAAACCTCCTCGGCCATCTTAACAGCCTGATAGTATTTCATTCGACGATAGCGCTTTTAGAGTGATTTAATGTCACCGGCAACAATAAAACACACGTGAAGTGTTCAATATTTTTGTCCGATTTTAACCAAATTTGGATTTCCTCGACAGATTTCCTTAAAAGTCCCCAATACCAAATTTCACGGAAATCCGTCCGCAGTGGGAATGGCCCTAATGCTTACGGACAGACGGACATGACAAATAGGCGCTTTGCACGACTTATGGGAACGCGACTAAGAAGAAGAGGATAACAATGAAAGGTGCGACTTACCGCAGTTACCGCTTATGGCTGTCGTTTCTGCGATTCGTGTACTCGACTTAGTCAAACCCACCTATTTCATGTGTTCCTGAAAATTTTAGAAATTGTCGAGCTACGTACTTATAATCACAACACGGGCAAGGCATTATCTCTTCTGCAACACGTCCAGACTGACTGTGGGGCCCACCCTGCCTCCTACTCAATGAGTACCGGGCACACTCTCCGTGGGCAAACTGGCCGAGACGTGAAGCTGACCACTCACCCCACACTGTTGCCGAGTTTAAGAATGATTGGGCAAATACGTCGTCTACCGCTTGTGCCTACGTGGCGTGCATAGGGAGAGAGGTACAGCGTGGGACAGACAGGGTAGGCCGTTTGAGGAAACCCAATGCTGTTTTATCAGCCTGCGAGGCAGAAAAATTGGCAACTAAGCAACTTAAAACATCCGACATTGTCGGTGTAATTTCCTAAAATTCATAAATTTATATTAAGGAACACCGTCAGTGTAGATGGAGTAACATGTTGTTAGAATGGGTTAAATAAAAACAAAAACTTCTTTGTACTTGCATTTGTCCGTAAAATTCGTCATCAAAATGACTACAAGCACTTCAGTGCCGAAGCAATAACTTATGTGTTACATAACATTTTACCGTCTTTCGAGGTTTCGACGTTCCTGTTCGAATGCCATAGGTAACGCAGCGCAACGTGACCTGTCCATATAGGCAACTCCTGTTACTCATACGTCTGCGTGCAGGTGGATGCTCTGCAGAGGATCCGGTGGAAGAGGGGACTGGAAACGAGTGTCTGCCTTGCGCATGGCACAGCAAAACAGAGACAGACACATTGAAACGACTTTATTATTATAAATTGGTGAACTAGAAATGTAGCGCCCGTTGTACCAAAAAAAGTCGCTTTTTTATCGATTCACTAAACCCCTCGGCTTCGCGTCTCGTCTCTTGATAATACAGGGCCATAATTGGTAGCATGGGGAAAGGGGTGGCGGTGGTGTGTTCGCTTCAAATAGCTATCGAACGAGAGTGGGTGGGTTTGGCAGGGTGGGTGACTATTACCACCAGTACGCAGCATTGGTGTACACCGGGCTGGCTGTAATAGTACAGGACTAAAGCAAACAAAGTATCAGCCGAGGGGGTGAAGTTTTCCAAGGCCCGCTGCTACTGTTGAAACCAACGGGATTACTCAATCCACATGCCCACAACACAGCAACATACAACAGCCAATCCATTACGCTGTCACCTTCCGACAGCGATGATTCTGACTTGCGTATGTCACCCCATGGAAGGCAGGAACTTACTTTGCGGTCATCGCATTGAAGGCAGGGACTTACTTTGTTGTAATCGTATTGAAAGAAGGGACTTACTTAGCTGTCATCGCATGAAGACACGGACTTACTTTTCTGTCATCTCATTGAAGGCAGGAACTTTCTTTGTTGCAATCGTATTGAAAGAAGGGACTTACTTATGTCATCACATGAAAACAGGAACTTACTTTTCTGTCATCGCATTGAAGGCAGAGGCCTACTTTTCTGTCATCGCACTGAAGGCAAGGACTCAGCTGCCATCGCATTGAAAGACAGGGAGTTACTATGCTGTTTAACGTTTTTGTAAGGTCACAGCGGCACTGAAAAATTAATTTTTTGGTGGGTTACACCAGCCCGCAGGCTGTGTAGCAACAACAAGGAAAGCAATGTTACAAATTCACATGCCTACGTAGACACCTAGAAATGGTTAAACTGCAGTGCAGTGACCCGGAAAATATGGTGGCAGAGAACGAGACACATAACTTCCTACGCCAAAACTGACGTCTACATCACACACAAAAACTAAAAGCCGCAATAACATACTACGATTAGCAGGTGCACAAAAATGTTAGGTGGCGGTGAAGCAATATTTCGATATCTTTCTCACATCTCAAGATTTCTAGGTATCGAGAACGTTAACGGGCTCAATGTAATCTCGAATCTAAACGAAATGAAACACGGCAGTAGTACTAACCTTATGAAGACCAGAATCCTGCAACATATAAAACTGCAGTTCGTACCTCAAAGAGAACACAACCTGCGGTAATGTTGCTAGGGAAAATAATAGGTGTTTATTCTGAAAACCTTATGGGACACACAAATGCACTCGTAGGTGGGGAATACAGTCAGCCGGCCAGGAAAACCCTTGCTGCGAATATGAGAAATGAGCTTGTGCAAGATTTGTCGCGAATTTAGAGTCGCTACTAGTCACTCCCACCAATCGCAGTCCTCTACTCTGCTGTAGAGTCAACGTTCTCACGCACCTCACAAGACCCCCTCACACTGCACGAATTTTCTCGTAGTCAGCAGACAGTACTTACGGTGGGCTTTAAAGGGTTAATGGTAGAAAAATATGTAACGCTGAATTATGCGATCGGTATAATCACGAAGACAAACCGCGTTTTGGCCAATTGTTTCTGTCTTACTTGGCACCTGGCACTGTCCCAGCTTAGCAGTGCTACCATCGCAGCAATAGGCCGCTGCCTGATGCTGTAAACCTTAGGCAAGAGTTCGTTCTGGCACATATCTAGTGGTACTCCGAGAGCGAGTTGCACAACTTACATGGACACTCTGTTCTCTGCGACTCTGTACGCAGCTCAAATTATCCGCAGTGTTGGCAAAACTGCAGTTAGATAACTGGATGTTAAGCTGATCAAAAGTGAGGGACGGTAAAGTTCTGCCTGTGCACGCCCTAAAGCATATTGGGGTAGTGGAGGTAGAGCTCCCTGCATTCTAACCTCGGCAATAGATGGGAGTGGCGAGCTTCACCACGACCGGTTAGCCACCGGAGAAGCAGCTCCTGGTACCCACTGGAAAGGGGGCTGGGCAGACTCCAGAGCAGGTTCGGCGGCTTTGGAGAGGGGAATGTCTGTTGTCCGTGTCGGTTATCGAACCTTGATTACCTGGTCTCCCACTCGCCATACTGAACGAGCTACCCCTGCCCTCCGGAGAACTTAATAAAGGATGTAAAGTACACTCCAAACGTTTGCTATGTTCAGGGTTAGCAGTAATTAAAAGGGAAATAATTGAGTAAATTAAAACTTCCATATACCCAGTGAGCAGCCGACAGAAAATAAAAAATGAGCAATCTTGAATATATTATAACAGAAAAACGGAATGTGATCAAGGAAATTCAGAACACGGACTGCCGGTATTTCATAATGCAGTTAAGAAACTAACACTACAATACAGCAGCGAACGCCAAACTCTGGGTAAAGGAGAGATACGAGATGTTGGAGAGCCAAATGAGATTCAGATGAAATGACGACACAACATGAAGTGTCACATAAAAACTCCGGACAGCAACTAATGGGAGGTACTACGGCGCACGCATCTAGAAGCACCTACAGAAATGCCAAGGGCATGTACAAACGGACGGCAGCAAATGGTCTATGGTATAGAACCTAAGGTCAAAGACACCTGAGAAGACTTGGGAAGAGCTGGAAGACCAAAAGTGCGTTTAATGCAGCGTGTGAGGAACTGTAAAAGGGATAACTGACGCGCTCCGTCGGTTTTGACATGTCTCCCAAAAGTAGTTGGCAGCCCTGCCAACCGATCAGCCCAAGGAAGCTGGGGGGAAAATAAAGGTGGCAACGTTTGTCACACTACCTCTATACATTTCCACTGCAAGTCTGAACATGCCTCGATCGTCGGTCAGAATGTGACGGCCTCCTTCCAAATCCGCACTTGTTCCACGCTATTGTCGAACAACCTCTGCAACTGACACAAGCAGCGTTGACGGACCCAAGCATCAATGCATGAGGTGCTAGGAACGTGCAAGACCAAACATGCAGGCGCGCAATCCAATCAGCCCAAGTAACGCGAACAATGCAGACAGCCACAAGGCTCGCTCCTTGGCTTCGGTGCCTTCCAATTTTTAATCGATCTCTCGACACAATGCAGTCAGGCTCGTCAGTGTGATAGCCCTTGATCTGACCGCATGACATTTCTCCTGTTGTTGCTCGGGAACATTTTATTCGGCACAAGACCCACGTAACCGTACCGGAGGCGGCAACAGAACGTGACGATTTTCAAGTGGCTGTTTTTCAAGCATCGGGTTGTATATGGGAAGTAAAGTTCACCCTAGAACAAGCCATAAGGGCCCGCGGGTGGGGGTGGGGGGGGGCGCTAGGTGGGGGGGGGGTTGGTGAACAACGCAACGCCCCGGCGGCTTTAGCCCAGGTAAACAGAGCCGGTACCTATTGTACAGGAGGCCGGGTCAGCGCCAGGGACGGTCTGGACGGGTACGTAAAATCTCGCCTCCACCGGGATTTCATCCCCGGACCGTCTAGCCCGCAGTGCTGAAGAAACAAAAATATTACGGAATATTACTAGTAAAATGCCATTTAATGAATGCTCTTAATCAAAATAAATTACGTCTCCTAAGTGGTGCAGCTGACATGCAGTACATTCCTGTAATTGTGATCGGCAGTTAACGATAACTTTGCACCGGACGTTTATCAGTGGCTCTAGTTTCGACCCTGACGTGCTGTTTTGTCACTTAACGTGATGACATTAAGAACTGGACTGTAACTAACGTACTGCAACGTCGCGGGCAAGTTGTGGCATTTGTGCAGTTATGGGTAATTTCCTATCACTATTACAAGGCAGGCAGACCGACTGACACGATGTAATTGTGAAGTAAAATGAGACTATTAGAGGCTTTTTCCTGCTGATACACAGTGTTTTTGTTTCTTACATTCAACACAGTTCATCAAAACATCGATCTGAAAATCGTTACATTCTACTGCCGCATCCTGTATACATTCACCAAAAAAGAAAAACAAATGTAAAACTGTCTTGTTTGTTAAGGTGCCGAGTTCTAATACCGACAAAGTATTTGTCCATCTCGACGTCCATATGGATTTCTCCAGTTCGTGCTGTGGCGGTCGCATTCATACATAAAATTTTGTACAAAACGTTCTGATACGTACGCCATAACAGCCTAGCCAGGGTACTCAAAAAATGGGACCGGATGGAGGGGGACAGTCGAAAGACGGGAATTCCAAATTCACTTCTTGAACATAAACGACATTTTCTTCTTTAAGTGGCTCGGCGCCATGTGGATACGGTTCTGTATAGCCGGCTCCAGGTGGTGGCGGCAGGGCTGTGGAGTCGGTACACAAAAGCTCCGACTCCGACTCTTTGACTTTCAAACCTTCTGACTCCGACTCCTCGAGTTTTAAAACTCCGACTCCGACTCCTTCATAAAACCTCAATATGTATCAATAACGGTAAACATATAAGACGTTTCATCACCACCACATGAATAATCAGGCTACTTTTTTGACTTATAACCTATATTTAAGTATAAGTCTAATAGTTACTGTAGCTATCAGGACTCTGGAATTGGAGTATCTAGTTAAGAGTTTAGATTTAGGTCGGAGTCGGAGTCGGCACATTTTTACGGACTCCGACTCCACCTAAAAATTCCTTCCGACTCCGACTCCACAGCCCTGGGTGGCTGTCCGTGGTTCGACGGCGGAACGAGTGGGAACACCTAGACGCCACCCCCTCAGGCTCCACCGACACCTCAGGCCATGAAGCAGCACGGAGTGCTCACGCGTCTGAAAACACCTCAACACAGACCAATGGCCAGCATACTCAGCACCACAACACAGTCATTACGTCACACTCCTTCGGATGAGGCCCAGTGAAACCCGATTTAATCCCCTCTCCACTGATTTTCAATAAAACTGATACGAACTTACAACTTTGTCAAAAGCAAAACCTTCTTGTCAGCAAATCGCCACCTGTTCCGTTTTACACTTTTTCCAGTGTAATGCAGATACTCGCGTTTCAAACAGGTTTCACTGTAACGCAGGTACTCCGTTCCGTTTCAGGTAAGTTTCAGTGTAACGCAGGTACTCCGTTCCGTTTCAGGTAAGTTTCAGTGTAACGCAGGTACTCCGTTCCGTTTCAGGTAAGTTTCAGTGTAACGCAGGCACTCCGTTCCGTTTCAGGTAAGTTTCAGTGTAACGCAGGTACCCCGTTCAGTTTCACACAGGTTTCAGTGTATCGCAGGTACTCCGTTATAAAGAAGTCTCCATGACTTACGATTAACAGAACGCCAGCCGGCAGCAGCAAGTCCCGTTTTTCTCTCCACAGCACGAAATGTGCAGCGCGTTTAGCCGCAAGTAATCATTAATAAGTTCACCAGCCCGCTAATCCTCGGGTATTTATCATGTGAAGGGCGAGCACACACCCCGCCCGTATTAGTTGATTAAGAAACGACCCCGGTGCCTGTCTCGAAGGACTGGCGGAAACCGGCGACTTGAATCACGACAGCCAAGCTAATATTAGAACACAAGACCGTGTCAAATCCAGACCTGAAATTGCCCGATATTCATACAAAGGCATAATCAATAACTCTGCAACCATAATACAAGGTAACGCTGTGACGTTTTTATTGCATTATTTATTTATTTATTTATTTATTTATTTATTACTTGTTTATTTGTCCATTTACATATTCATTTACTGTTGTGTTTTATTTTCTTTAATTGTTATTTTACGTATTTATCTACATATGTATTCACAATTTACTACTTAGCACTCTCAGAACCTCCGACTACACAGACCATATCGATGGACGGTAAGATGACTGGTGGATAACGAATTGGGAAGAGGTAGCCGCCTAATTTACCATACATCTACCAGGAGTGACTGAAAAAAGTCATGAAAATGGTACGAAAGTCGCTTGTGTAGCCGAGGTGCAGAACCCGGCGCCTTACGAATATGAAGCAGCAGTACCACCAACATTACAGCGACATATAGACCTAACAGATGGTCGACAGCCAAGGAACGAAGGCCTGATAACGAGTAAGGAAATGTCCGCAGCGCGTAACATCTAAGGTCTTCCTTATTTTAATGTCCCTAGATGTTAAATACTTGACTCCTTGCAACAAACACACCGAAGATGCGGGTATCTGAAATATAACTTACCACGGTTTACAAACACATACACTATACGGTTGCTCCGCGTCTTACCGTTAGCAGGATTTACAACCGATCATAATGGAAGTATTGCGAGATATCAGTTCTTGTATGTGTATGACTGTTCTGTTTCCACCGTCAACTTTTTTCGACCCCAGCTCGTACCTCATAGAGAACAGTCCCTCAAACATGAGGCCCCATCACGATCTCCCCGAGTATGACAGCTTTATCGCGTACACAGCCTACATCCGCCGGGACATCCCGGCTGCAGTTTCCGTGCTAAGTGCAACGACAACCACAAAAATAACGTATCGACAAATTTTAGTAAAACGCCAAAATCTCACGAAAATCCGTCGGGTTTCGACGTACCACTTATTAAATGCGGACACGCAGGACAGACATGACAACGCTCACAGGCGCTTTTCGCGACTACTTTAAGAACGCGCCTAAAAATTATAGTATTATAATAGCGGGTCTCCTGGTGACCATAATAATGGCGATACTGATGCAAACGATGATGCAGATGTAGTCGAAACACGCTGGTCATATAAAAGGTGGATTGAACCACGTGGACTGTAACTTCGGTGAATCGGGACGGCACAAGCCACGACGTGTGCGAAAGGGCCAAACAAATATACATTTCTGAAATACGTACACCGCGGTACAGACATCTGTCGGCTCGTCTTCTATTTCGACCCACAAAAGCAGTAATGAAGCACATACGAGTATTTGGACAACGACCCTTCCACTGGACTTTCCAATTCATGCGGAAGGCTGCACCAATTTCAGCCGTTTCCAGCACACTATGTCCCTTGTTGCACAAAGCCTTATTAAAGCTGCATTCGCAGTGGACATTTTTTACGTGACATAGTACACTCCAACAGACACAGGAACGGTCAAACGGGCAAAATTAAAGTATTAACGCTTCCAGCATTGCAATGCCTTTGCTCGTTTTAGATTCTCCGCTACACGAACATGTTTAATGCATTTTTTTGTTCATATTCACGTATCAGTTCATATAAGCTTCAGATTTCACATCATGCTTCAAACCTGCACAAAAAGTATGTTTTATAAAGAAAGAGAAGTTCTTTAAAAAGCGAGTCGAAAGAGAGCAGTATCTGATAAGACTCAACCGAACACACGGCATATTCCGCGCCAAATACATACAAAAACGTTTGGACCAGTTTTTCCTCTCTTTGAGAACATAATAACACGCGGTGCTCCACGTCACTACTGCACATACCTGAATAAAACGCTGCGTCTATTTCATTCTGGAAAGGATTACGCAGTTTTTATTCTCCCCTGGAGGTTTATACTGGCCTCTCCGTCCGTCGCCCGGACGACACATACATGAATACAAAACACTGGTGGAATTGCGTCTGTCTGGAAAAACCGAAGTACTCAGACAAAACCCGCCCCACTGCTACTTCGTCGACCTAGCAACAAACCCCAGCCTCCACTGCGAGAGACGCTACAAAGTAAAGGAAATATGGCCCCCGCGAGGGTGGTTACTTGCCGGTCTCTCTAGGAGGCCAGTCCATGTGGGATTTGTGGTGGACAAAGCGGCACTGGGACAGGGTTTTCTCCGAATACTTCACTTTTACCCTGTCAGTATCATTCCATCAATGCTCCATACTCATTCACTCATCTATCACCCACGCTGTAGGACCTCAGCGACTGATAGTGTCGTTAAATAAGAGAAAAAGGTTGCACCACATCAAACGCAGATTCAGCTTTTAAACACAGCCGAATGTTTCGGCCATTTCATTTTACCGAACGTCAACAGATCTTTGTGGTTCGCCCCATTCACTTCAACAAAGGACACGCAGTCACAAACGACATCACACTCATTTCATCAGAATGCACCATCAACCTGAGAGCGGTTCACGCCCATTTGAATTTTTTTTCCATGGCGCAACAGCCCCTAGTAGGCCAGGGCCTCCTCATTATCGAGGCTTCACGATCACACTCAGACACACCACACTCGGTAGGACTCCTCTGGACGAGTGATCGGCCCGTCGCAGAGACCTCTACCTGACAACACACAACACTCACAAGAGAGAGACATCCATGCCCCGGCAGGATTCGAACCCACAATCCCAGCAAGCGAGCGGCCGCAGACCCACGCCACAGACCGCGCGGCCACTGGGATCGGCACCTATCTGAATATAACCATAACAAATAGCCTATGCGGTTGAACAGGCGTCGTTACATTAACCAAGAACCTGCACACTTCGTACTCGCATCCTTTGTTTATGTAATCTTACACCCTTCTAATCCCTGCTTACGTACGTATGTAAGAACAGTTTAGCTACAGTATATAACCAACCACACCGTTCATATCAAAAGCTAACAACAAAAGATCGATATTCAACTAACAACTGATATATCGATAGAAACCGGCACGGAGAAGTACTGACATGAGGGCTATTTTCGTGTCAAATACGACACAGCAGAATACAACCGAACCCTGCCTAACGTGGCGTTATCCCAGAAAACAGCTTGTTCATGAAGCTTACGAGAAAATATATCATTCCTAAAAACTGTACGGAAACGTACGGGTCCATATTTATTCTATGAGAATGTACCAATCCACTTTTACGCCAAATGCAGTTTACCGATTAAAGCCACACAACAATATATTGCAAATGATGACGTCATTCATGGGTTGATAAGGCGCTGACTTTGTCCAGGAATCCCTCGCAGGTTATGAAATTCAAAGTACAGTTCAATAGCGAATGCTGTGCCTCTAAATGCCAATAAGCCACACGGGAAGAGAGGAGGTACAGCTCCACTCGTTCTAAACTTCAGCACTAGATGGAGATACATAGAATAATCAACCCCACATCCCGACCACTTTACTCCCGAAAAACAATCAAGGTACGCACTGAACAAGAGGCTGGGTGGGCCCCAGAACCGGTCAGGACGTTCTGAAGAAGGGTTCAATAGTTTAACAAAAATCAGTACTGAAACCTGTGGCAGACCAGCTGAACCCAGCCCAAACCTAAACACCGCACTTCGTTACCATCAGTTTATGTATTATCTTCCAAGTGAACACCAGTCTTAAAACTAACAGTCTATCAACAGGTTTCCCAAACAAATTGTTTAATTCATTTGTTGTTTATTCAGCAGAGCAATATACCCCGCTCAGGTTCAACTACAGAGAACGCTCTCGCCACAGTTCTCAAAAGACCAATGCTTACTTTATGTACCATCGGGTTTAACATTCACAAATTCCACGTTCTGCCCACACAGTGTATTTATGTGTTTTGTATGGATCTCAGAACAAACAGCGACTATTTCCCTACACAGCATTAACTGAGTGGTTTTTATAAACGAGACGGAGAGTGTGTACTGCGCGGTACAAAATGAATATTTAAATACACGTAATTGAAGTTACTTTTAGTCTTTATAGGGTTATCTATTAATTCACGATTGTGTTTGTTTTCGGTTCAAACTCTGATAGAGCCAATATATGTATAAAAATTCAGTAACGCAAAGGTATGTGACGCTTGGAGTTCCATAGGCCGCCGCCAGATGGCAGGACAACTATGAGAACGTTGGAGTTCCACAGACAGCCATTAGATGTCAGGAGACATAAATACAGAGAACTGTTTCCTGCGCGGTACGATCTGAACCTGTAATATGATTCAGCTTTATTTACGTGTTTTGTATGGATTTCGGAACAAACCGCGATTCTTTCCCCATACTGCATTAAATGATTAATCTGTTTACTGAGCGGTACGGACTGAGCCTGTACTATAATTCAACTTTATTTACGTGTTTGTATGGATCTCGGAACAAACCGCGATTATTTCCCATAAAGCATTAACTGATTCATTTTTAAAACACTGTCGGGATGTGTTTACTGCGCGGTACGGACTGAGCCTGTACTATAATTCACTTTTATTTACGTGTTTTATATGGATCTCAGAACAAACCGCCATTATTTCCCCATCCTGCATTAAATGAATGATCTTCAAAACCCTGTCGGGTTGTGTTTACTGTGCAGTATGGACTGAGCATGTACTATAATTCAGCTCTATTTACGTGTTTTGTACGGATCTCGGAATAAACTGCGATTCTTTCTCCATACAGCATTAACTGAGTTTTAAAACCCTGTCGGGGTGTTTACTGCGCGGTCCGAACTTTGCCTGTAGCATAATTCAGCGTAATCTGTCTTTAAATGTTTAATTACAAAGATATAAAACAGCAAATAAATATTCGTAAACAATGTTCTTTTTGGTGTAACTTACGATCTAAGACCGTGCCATGGCTCAGGCGGTTAGCCGCCGGCCTCCCACCGCGGAGACCCAGGTTCGATCCCAGGTCAGTCCACGTGGGATTTGTGGTGGGTAAAGTGGCACTGGGACAGGGTTTTCCCCGAGTATTTCGGTCTTCCCTTCAATTTCATTCCACTGGTGCTCCACTACTAGGAAAAGGATGATGATGATGATGATGATGATGATGATGATGATGACAATGTTGCACAAGAAACCTTAAGGTTGCGGTGCGTCCGTAACGTCTGCTGCGGGGTTTTTCTCCACAAAAAAACTTAAATCATGGTACGGGATTTTATGGTGTGGCTTTTCCTTCAAATGCTTCAACCTTTTACATTCTGCAAGCCGTAAGCCCATCTTAAATGCACTGTAGCATTTTCAGTCTCTGTCACACTCCCACATTGGAGTTTTACGGACCGTCACCAGATGGCAGGAAAAGACAAGACAAAGAATTTAGTTTGACGGACGCGCGGATGCTATGTAACACACACGACAAACTGAGGTTTCCAAGTTAACTAAGTAAACGGTCGCCGGGCTCTAAATCTACAGCATTATATACATACACACACATTATTCGGGGTTTCACGATACCTGCGGGCACCACAACGAAATTATAATACACAGGCATGTACATTCTTCAGGTTTCCAAAGTAACTATGCAAATGAGCGTACCTTGCCTGCCCACATCGCGAGGTTTCCGCGGTAACTACGCAAATGGGTGTGCCTTGCCTGCCCGGATCGCGGGGTTTCCACAGTAACTGCGTACATGAATTGTGCCCTGCCCCCACGGGTCGCGAGGTTTCAAATGCAAATAAGTAAATGGATATGCCTTTCCTGCTCGGGTCGCGGGGTTTCCGAAGTAACTGCGTACATTAAGTGTTCCTTGGCCCCACAAGTCGCGAGTTTTCAAATGCAACTAGCAAACTGGTGTGCCCTGCCTGCCCGCATCGCGGGGTTTCCACACTAACTGCTTATATGGACTGTTTTTTGCCCCCACCGTTCGCTAAGTTTCAAAGGTAACTAAGTAAATGGGGTTTCCACGGAAACTGCGTACATGAAGTGTGCCTTGCTTCCATGGGTAGCGTGGTTTCCTCGGTATATATGTAAATGGGTGTTCCTAGCCTGCCCGGGTGGCCGGGCACCAGGCGACTAGTTTCATTGAAGAAGTTACATTAATTCCAACAGAGAGCTGATAACCACCTTAAACACAAGAAACAACGTGGACCACACAAGCATTCCAATAGCAGACAAGGCCCAAGCACGCAACAGCTGTGTAATGCTACCCACTGCCGAAATCCGAACATCATTCCCAGTTCTTGAAGGCCTCGCTTTGCGTAGGTTTCCTCAAGTTCTCAAGGCATGCAGGGATGGCACATCAAATTAGACCAAGACCGCTTCCTTTCGCATCCCTTCCAATTCATTATTGAGCTACTCACAGACCAAGGGTCTACGGTATAAGTCTACAGAGGACCGGGCCTGGTAGCACATATAATGTTAGGGTTCGGGGCCAGCTAGGGCCTTTTGCAAACAATATCACACGTTGCAACAAGCATTTCGGGCCCTCTCAGGCCAATAATAACAATCAGACGTTACATCAAGCATTTCGGGCCCTCTCGGGCCAACAATATCAGACATTATATCAAGTATTTCGGGCCCTCTCGGGCCATTCTTCTGTCGGCAGCACTTACTCGAAGTTGCGTTCACCTTGTGCCCATTACAAAGAACACGGCAACTACCACAGAACTGTGACGCAGATGTGTGCTGTGAACTGACCAGAGTTATGATGGGGGCTGCGTATGCGCGGAACGTGGCGAGTTGAGTCGGCCTACATTTAAGGAATGAGCTTGGCGAATTTGGGTTCCGTCGGCCTCCAGACACAAACTCAGGTTTGATTTCGTAGCGGATGTAACTTCTCGCCTCCCAGACAACACCTCAAACATTCGGCGTCCCGAATTTTCGTACTGTTTCTCAAACGACAAAGTAATACTACATGCTCTCAGAACGTCATTTAAAAAACTAATTCAAGGATTATTGACATTTGTGCATTAACAGGAATATGCATTAATCAAAGAGAGTCAGGCAAAAGGTAAATAAACAATATCCGAACCATGAAGGCACACAGGGGGGAGCAGGGGAGTAGAAGTATCGCTCTAATCATTCTTATCCTCGGCGCTAGATGGAGTGGTCAACATCACGCTCCGGCCGTTTCAACCCCGGATCAAAGAACGCCGGTACCCATTGAATGGGATGCTGGGACAGTCAAAACAGACTATAAACAAAGCGGGCTTTAACTGGAGCTAGAATTAAATGGAGTAGATCTTCGGCCTGGTATTGGAGGCAGATTTTGGGTTGGGTTCGAAAGCACCTCGGACCGGGAAATATTCTCAAATTTCGGACCGCGCATGCCTATAGTGTGAATGTTGCATAGGTGGTTCATCAACGCGGCATGTCCATCCTCTCTGAGCCACTTGACCGATAAATTGTCCATCCGGTATAACAGAGCCGGATGGACCGGACAAAGAAATAGCATGCTGTCATTGCAAAAAAGTGTCACCAAAAACAGAACAAACACTGGATTGCCAAGTCCAAGCAAAAAAAATTACACAATACTTTGCGTCATGTTACGCCACTGATCAGCTTCATGGGTTAGGTAAGATTTAACGGCTCAACTGGTAATTATTTGGGGGGGGGGGGGGGCAAAAGCACAGCGGTGTCATTTTCACCATATGGGGCGACAATTTAGACAATTCTGTATAGCAAAACTTTCCCTTGCCCCCTCTCTGTATCAAAAAAATTGTACAGCAGTTTATTTTTGCTGGTAACAGACAAGACTATGCGTTAATGCTGTATCCACATAGCATGACAACCATCGCAATGCAACGCAACAGCAAGCATTCTTTTGTTATTACACAAAACAACAGGCTAGGGACGTAACGTCCACCGACCAAGAACGGCACACGTGACAACCCGCTGGATGCTACTGCTACTACCCAGTCCTTAACCTTTTAAAGTCTAGCGGTAAATTTATGTAACACCAGGTTTAACATTCAAAAATTCTACGTGGTGCCCACATTGCGTTTATGTGTTCTGTACGGATCTCAGAACACAGAGCGACTTTTGCCTTATAAAACATTAAGAGACTGGTTTTTATAACAGAAGTGGAGAGTGTTTACTGCGCGGTAGCGCTGAATCCTTATATATAAACGAACACATTTCGTCTTTAAAGGGTTAATACACACTGTGCAGCACACTGGCATATAACACGGCCGTGTAAATAAATAAAACATGCCCCCAGTTACTGCAGCGGACACCTGAAATCACACTACACGGGAAGCCCAAACTAGCACACGGCCATGACTCAGATAAGCAACTACCGACGTTTCGAAGCGCGGTGCCTCCAACTTTGGGGTAAAGTCCTTGGACGGTGTAACCCTCCAGATGGATGCATCACGCTCCCCCCAAAACGTCGGTACCTCTTTACCAGACAACATTTCTTAACACCAAAGAACACTCGAATCTTCATCAACACTGCTGTGAGAACCTCAAACCTCACAGAGTTAACAGAATAAAAACCGAAAATGAAATGAAATACTGCAGTGGCCTTCCAGTGCAACCTCCGTCCCCACTTGTCCCCTGTGGGTCTGTACCGTGTACTCAGCCGTTGGGATTATGACAGATGTGCCTGCCACCCACAGCTACATTCTACACTACTGACAGTCGGTCGATATTCTTGCAATAAGTAATAAGTGCTCTCGCAGACCACTGCAATTATATAACACATCATGTCTAGACCGGTATTACATTTCCATGGCCCGCATCCCGCCTGGAAGAAAAGTGAACTGCTGGTGTCTGCGTGAGACAAATAGCGACACACAAACACTAAGGCACAACGCACAGCTCACCTTCTTGGGGTTCGTTACGTAACCGTCTGATTGCACCACTTGCGGTGAACAGGCTGTGAGGGGTCGACACGGCAGCCACAGGGTGCTTCTTCGTACAACCACCCTACCAGAACTACAAATCTTATCTCCCATCCACGCGACCAAAAGCTGAAGTCAGTTCCTACTCGTGTAGTTTGGCGTTCGCACCAGGTCATTACGCCCTACCACACATTCGACACTACAGTCACTGGCTCTGTATAGTCTGCGTCACTATGGCTATACAGTCTGACACATTGGCGCTATACAGTCTGACACACTGGCGCTATACAGTCTGACACATTGGCGCTATACAGTCTGACACACTGGCGCTATACAGTTTGAGTCACTGACATAAGTCTGAGTCACTGACGCTATACAGTTTGAGTCACTGACATAAGTTTGAGTCACTGGCGCTGTACAGTCTGAGTCACTGATGCTACACAGTCCGTCACTCACATACAGCCGGAGTCACTGACGCTATACAGTTGGAGTCACTGACACCGTCGTATCATACACTACGAATAAATACATGTCATGGGCAAACAAGGTTTGAAATCACCCAGCCATGGTTACCCAACAACATCTAGTGTACACACCCAATACACCATTTCCTCTAAATCTGTCAGAAGCTTCTGATATAAAAGAAGCGGACGGAAAGCAAAGAAACAGCGCCAATGAGCCAGCATTCCAAGCTACAACATGCAACTACTGTCCGTAGCCACACGCTCGCCGCTGTCCAAGACAGGC
This sequence comes from Coptotermes formosanus, assembly GCA_013340265.1. Taxonomy (NCBI): domain Eukaryota; kingdom Metazoa; phylum Arthropoda; class Insecta; order Blattodea; family Rhinotermitidae; genus Coptotermes; species Coptotermes formosanus. Next base: position 1,263,346 of record BLKM01001502.1, read on the forward strand.
AATCAATCAGTTAATGATGAACACCAATTAAAGGTGTGGTCAACGCTGTACGTCAGTGCAACTGCACTCAACAGACACAGCAGTACAGACAGCAGGACGTACGAGGGGTGCTCTGTTTCAGTGGAAGATTACTCTCGATCGCTAAGCAGAAACTGTGCGCGTCTACTGCCCATCTGGCCAGCCGCGATCAAATGTGACAAACAGAAAACACGGGGACAGCCTCACAAAATCACGCGGCTGGTTACTTCCTTGTTAATGACTCACACAATGTATACCACTCGAGGCTACAAGCTGCACGAAGGTGAAAGAGTGTTGAGCCAAGTGTTCTGGGATATTACGCTGTTTCCACTGGTAAACAGATCTGTCGTCTGAGAGGACCGCTGGGCCCTCAGCTTCAGGGCTCAGCCGCCTTGGACTGACTGACCCTCACGATGAAGACAGCACGATGCTTCCAAACGGCGGGAGCTATTTACCAGTCGACACGGCGTAACATCCCAGAACACTTGCATCTTCATCAACACCGCCGCAACAGTCCCGAGTCACCCACTGGAAAATCACTGTTAAATATGGAACTGACTGACTATTTTTGTAATGCTGTACATTTTCCACGCAACAGTTTAACACAGACAAATTTACCACCAACTTGTTGCACTATACTCAACGTTTATTACACAAAGCTGCTACATGTTTCGGCCATATATCCTGACGATCTGCAGGGAGCTACAAGTCTGGTCAACGTGTACAGTGTATATGGGAAAATGTCACAGATAACTGGCACGCTATATACATACGTACACAATATATAAAATATATAATGTAATAAAAATACAATGATAATACGATTATCACCCTACTCTTATTACATTTTATATATTATACATACGTATATAATGTGCCAATTGTGTATTACAAGTTGCCACAGACGCTCTACATGTCGACCAACCTTGTAGCTTCTTGAAGACGGCCAGGACATATGGCCGAAACATGTAGGAGCTTTTTGTAATAAATATAAAACCCTGTGCAATTATTTTGTGCTAAATTTCTGTGTGTGTGCAACTAACTACACGCAGCCGAGTCCATCTTTAGAAGCTAACAGTTCCTGAGCTGGTAATACCCCGCATTTTAAGGAACTGCAAGGTTCATCACCGTGTTCACAAGCGCCAGATCCATCAAGCCCACTCCCTCCCACTGTTCATTGTTACATAAACGATTAAATGAACTTCCCCCACGGTCGGGTACAAAATAAAAATATTCTGAGATCTGTCGCAGAAACTTTTCGCAAAGATCTTACTCGATATACCAGGAACGGGATGGGAGTATAATATTAAAACGAACTTAAGAAACCTAAGCAACGATATGAACTGGCTCAAAATCGTGTCCAATGGCATTTGTTGTTCGTGTTGCCGAACCACGGCGTTGCTGTTGGTTGGTCCGTTACGTTTTCCGCCATTCATCACGCAGTCTACTTCCTCCGCTTTAGCAGGCAGGCACTCAGCGACACAAAATCAGGTCACTGGACCTCCAAAATCCAGCGAGGGTGAGCCACGCCCGGCGGATTGCTTGTGACCAACATCGCTGCATACTGCGTACAAAAGAATGCAGACACCGGCCGATGGCACGCGACCCACAGTCCACATGTAGCTCGTAATGCGACAGCAGCCCATGAACAAAGAGAAGCGTGACGAACGACAATCAGAATTCAGTGGGGTCCTAGGTTTGATCCCCGATTACGTCTTTTGTACAATAATAAATGTCTCGAATACATCACAGCCCCGACTCACGCACGACTCGACTTGCAAATCGCTGTCGTCGTCGTCGTCGTCGTCGTCGTTGTCCCTCCGGGTGTTCTGCGACATTTCTGGTAGTAAAGAAGACACGCAGAGTAATGACTAAAGCTCGCACTGACAACCTGCATGCATAATGGCTGTCCAAAACGCAACCGCTTCAACCAAGACCAGCCGCTCATTCCTTTCAATTAAATGTTTGTAAAAGCACACAAGGCTTTGTATTTTATTTTATTTTCGTGATCAGTTAGCATTTTTATGGAATGAAATTGGTTTCCAGGCACGAAACCTCATCCATAACATTGTGTTTATGGGATCTACGAGTTAGCCTTACAACGGCTCGCTTTACACCGTCGTCTAGAACCTCTTTCGTTACACATGACGGGTGTCGTCCTTGCTAATACCAACCTACAATGCGGTCCACATCCCTTTTCTCCCTGTCCTTCTCTTTCTTTTTCCTTCCTTTCCTCCGTTCCTTGCCGTCACAGCGTTGTTTGTCGGCGGAGAGCGAACAAGCCGCACAAGCCAGCGCTACGTGTGGCACAGCAAATGGACTGTGCATGACGATCCATAACACAAAGGCTCAAACTGCCAGTGACAATAGTTGCTCCACAGCTGAAACCCTAAGCGTCATTAAGCTTCCATATACAAATCGATATCGCGCTAATGTTTACCGACGGAACGCTCCTGGCTGCAGGGCTCCGGTGATATACTTCTGCACAAGAAAACACGACGTCTAAATCAAAGTGACCACCGCGTCAGTGCTTTAAGCTTGGCAGACTGTCGAAACAGAGTGCTGAAAAAGGAACAGGCGACAGTGAAGAAACATCATTAAGCTGATCAATGTATAAGGTGGGCGCGAAATGCTGCACGAATGGAACACATGATGAATGCACACAAAATTTTGGACGTATAACCTGATATATTGACGGTACTTGAAAGATCTTGGAGTAAATAGAGTATAATATGGGAATGGATCTGAAATTAATAGGGCACAGAGTGGTGATCACATCCACCTGATTCACGGTAGGGGCCAGCCGCGGTTTATTCCGCACATGTAATGACCGTTCGGATTCTTTAAAAGGTGAACTCCTTTAAACCAGCTGAATGCCTGTTAGACTCTCAGGGAAGGACTCTCCTCCTTGACGCTATGAGGTCTAACGGTGTCACTAAATAACCTGAGATTCCATCAGTCGAAGCTCGAACAAGGATATTATTTATACCAAGACGCATTATCTGCACCAGCACTTACAGGAAGAGGAAAATATTTGAATGATAACTTCCTTACAACTGCCACTGAACACAGGGAGGACAGACAGCATGGGAAGAGTGGTGGAGGCAGGGAGGGAGACGATTTGTTAACTGGCAGCACAATAATCACCCCGGTTCATGTCATCCAGTAACATACACGTAACACGCACACCCACTGTTAAACAGAAATGCACCAGGAAGCAACCAGTACGGCGTCTTTAAAACGTAGGCGTGGGGGGGGGGGGGGCGTTGAAATTCAAAGGACCATAATTCATTTCACGTTACTATCCCTCACGCGCTCTAATTTCTCCATTAAAACAGTGAATTAAGTTACGTCCGCAGCCTTCAAATGGCACGCGGTACACAGAGCTGCCACCTGTGTAAGGACGAAAGAACTACAACGGAGTCACAACTGCGTAACATACATACAGAATCAGGTACACACACTAAGGAATATACCGGCCCTCTTTTACTTCTATACAAGCCACGGGAGTGAGCAGATACGGTTCAACCAATTCTTACCTTCGCTATTACGTAACTTGACTACGTGAATTACATTCAGTCGCCATCAAGCTAAAGCAATTAGCTTTAAACATGCCAGTGGGATGTACTGTCCCAGACACTCCACCGGAACTTACCTGCAACGAAAGAAAAACATTAAGAAAGGTGATATTTGTGGCTATCATGGCAGTGACTGTGAAAATGACCATCCTCTGGAATGTGTCACCGTACAGTCTGGTACTTATGTACGTCTTCTTCTCACTCTTCATTACCTGTCTTTATAGGAGTGCTAGACAATACGATGTCACATCCCAGAAGACAGTGTTCACATTACAAAGACATTCTAATGATGCAGACTCCTTAAGTTGCTTCCATCTCTATGGTGAGGTTACCCTGACCATTACATTATCAGGCTATATAATTTCAAGCCCATGTGCATAATTCCCCGTAATGCCGCACAACACGGATACCACAACTTCAGTTTCGTTATCACAGCCCGGAGCTCTACTGACCCAGGGCTGGCAAGTCAACAGCCCTACCTGTTAACACACAACACGTTAGAAAACGTACGCATAGCGTCACAATGCTGGCGCATTTGCTCACTGCAGTCTAATTATCCGAAAACTGTTAAGCCTTACAGAGCAATGTAACCTGAGCATATAACGTGCGAGGCGGACCACAACATGTGTGTCGTTTTTTCCTACAATTTTCACTACATTATGTAGACCGTACCACGGATCAGGCGGTTAGTCGCCGCTTTTCACTGTGGCCAGCCCATGTAAGATTTGTGTTGAACAGAACAGGTTTCCCTACCAGTACGTAAAGTTCTTCCCTGTCATATCATTCCGCCAATGCTCCACACTCATCCATTCATACACCACAGACGCTATCTAATCTCAACAATTGACAACGACGTCAAATAATACACAGCGTCATATCTGAAACCTCCAGTCTCGGTTACAATTTACGAAGACTATGTTCGACTGAGTAACATACACAGGGCTGCATCATCAGTCACTGTGAAGCAATGTCGTCCGCTCTACGGCGCGCTCTCTCTCTCTCTCTCTCTCTGTGGAATACAACCCTCAAACGACGCAGTACTGTGCGACCTGTCATGACGTAATGTACAACCAGAACACTTTTTTTTCGCTGTGGCGCGACAGCCCAACTCGGGCCCAGGCCGCCGCATTGTTTAGGTTTCTAGATCACACACACTTAAGACACACACATACAGACGGTAGGACTCCTCTTAACGAGTGATCAGCTCGTCGCAGAGGCCGCTACCTACACAACAAACACAACAGACAACCAACCATGCCCGCAGTGGGATTCGAAGTCGCAATCCCAGCAATCGAGCGGCTTCAGACACACGCCTTAGACCGCACGGCCACCGCGTTCGGCAGCCCAACACTAACCCCATCAGAAACCCCGGCCCTTGAATAAATCAGAGGGCTCTTCCGATGGGAATTTCACGACAGTCGCGGTAGCTCGGAAGGCGAGTACGTGAGTTCGACAGAGTGGCAATCCCACGTTACAGAACACGCACTGGCACTTCAGCAGTCCGGATGATGTCTATCCATTAACCATTGTCATGAACTACAGACACAAAACTAGCCGCTACGATGTTTTACACTTATACAGCAATCCAATGTCCAAACTTACATCTCGCGCTACTATCTAACAACGCATGAAGCTGTCGGATGTCACATCCAGCAACGAAAATACCAAACAGCCAACCCACTTCAGGAGTGCGCATGGCCACTACGTTCGTGCTTTGACGGTATTGAATTAAAAAGTTTAAATACCAACTAATGCACTGTTGTTATTCAAAATGTTCTTATATTACAAAACTTTGTTCCAATATGTTGCAATTCCTATTAGGATCACCCTCAGGTATACGTCTATAAAACTAGAAAGATCTCGAGTAACAACAGTGCGTTAGTTGGTGTGAATTTGTAATTAATAATTACACACGGTATGACTAATATAAAGTTTACACACCGTTTACATCAAGTTTAACATAATCCATTACGTGCAGCAGATTGATTACACAGCACTTAATCCAACAAACTGCACAATCAATAATAATAAACAATTGACACACGTCCCTCCCACATGTATACTCGCATACGTCTCGCATGATGACCTTGCAGACGGCGGAACATGTGGGAGGGGCGTAAGTGTCAAATGTTTGTTATTACCGATTAGCACTTTGTTGGACTGAATACTGTTTACATCAAGTTGCATCAATATCAGTTTGTTCAAAACGTTCTCACGGCGCAGGAACATCGTATGCCTACTCCCCTTATAAGGTATACGAGCTACTAAAATAAACGATGTTTTAACACATCACTGACTTATGACTAGGATGCTAATAGCAAGGGTTATGCTATTCGACTCAGAAAAATTTGTACGACAGCACGTGCCTGCTTCTTGTAACCCATCACCTCCTCTTTACGGTCTACATGCTCGTCTAATTACAGCCTGACACGTTACGGTCATTCTGTTGAACCCACCTGGCGCTCCCAGCGCAAACCGCTTGTGCAACGCTTATCGCAGCGGTACATGCACAAATGTCGCAACAGGAAGCATGACAATAAAACGGCACCACACTGTTCAGGGCGATCAACAGTGACCAGACGTGGAACACGTTACTTGAAGATAACGTAACTGGCGCCCGAGGCGACCAATCAGAACGGCCGTCCGTATCAGAAACAATTCGTTTCGTAGTCCTTCACTCTTCTACCTACTCACAGTTGGTGTCAAGGTTTTTGGTTTTTGCTTGATCACACTCAGACACACACCACGGTCGATAGCACTACTCTAGACGAGGGATCGGCCCGTCGCAGAGACCTCTACCTGTTAACACAAACACTCACGACAAACATCCATTCCCCGGTGGGATTCGAACCCACGATCCCAGCAAGCGCTCGGTCGCAGGCCTACGCCTTAGACCGCGCGGCCACTGGGATCGGTCCTATCAGAAACAATGGACCTTAAAATATCACATTTATTGAATTTCCTTTACTTGACACCAATAATTTAAAATGTTATGAGACCAAAAATCGCATTTTTTTAAATTTAATATCTTTCTTTTTTGCTTCCGCCATGGAATCTGCCACCCCGGGCGACCGCACCACACCCCCGCCCTTACCTACACCCCTGGATGTAGGTCCTATATCTTCACCACACCGAGGTGTGTGCTCGGATACCGGAAGCCTCCGCAACCAACTGCGTAGCACAACCAAGTCCGTACGTCATGAAGAGATTCCCACCGTTGGTCAGAATACAATCCCGGTAACGCGTCTCGTAACCACTCACATTACACACAGCAGTGGCCATATTACTTGCTAGTTGGTGCAGCGTGGCTGACGCGGCAACACAGTGCACGCATCACCCAGCGCGTTCTTTCCGTTTCAAAAACGTCCACAGTGACTGAAGCTACTAACACAGACCTAATGTTTTTGAAAGACGTATAACGCTGCCTGGCCGCTCCGAGCTGAGCCAAACAGCGCCCACGCCTTGCCGACTGCAGCCTAGCGCAATGGTAAGGAGCTGTTACCAAGTTGTCTGGTCTGTACAATAGTTCTCCAGGTCAGAGCAGCAGCGAACGAATATTGGTTAATTAGCTCTCGGTCGCTAAACTTCCGGTTAGCGGACTTCACGCGATCTCTCTAACAGTTATGACAGGGGAAGTCTGTAAGCTAACACGGAAACGTGCACCTGGCACAATGTGAATGCTTTATTGTCATCCGGCAGTGATTCGTGAAAAGTTGTGACATCTGTCACAAAAAAAGTGACCTAACACCAAGTAAAGCAGACCGTTTGTCACAACCATCGGAACTGCGCCCCTTGGTGCACCCAAACCTGTTCGATTCATACAGTATGTGATCGAAACCTGGACATCCCTAATATCGCAACATTCTGGTACAGTTCTGCACATTAGAGCTGAAGCATATCTGTGCAATTCTACTTCTATCCAACCAAACATACGCAACGGCAAGGCAGACAAAATTATAAGTAGGACGAGAAAACGTAGCTTTAGTACAGCAGTCTGCTTTTTAATTGGAGCTTCTACATCCACCCTACTAGAAACGGGGAGGAGAGGTTCATAGTGGTTGATGGCGGAAGGAGGGGAAGTGTATAAGAGGATGGAAAGAGAGAAAAAGAGGAGGGGTTGGTATGGATGGTTTTAAAGGGTGGGTGAACGGGTGGAAAGAGAAAAAGGAAGGGGGTGGTTTGGTTGGGTTTGGTTGGGAATGGAAAAGTGAGGGAGTGGTTGAGGGTTGGGGTGGAGGGGGTGGGGTGGGGTGGGGGAGGTGACACTTTTAATTAATGACAGAGCTTCAAGTTCCATCGAGCGGTGGTGAGCACGACACTACAGCTCTTGTGCCTTTCCTTGTCGGCGGTTCCTCCATCTCTCTCTGCTCTCTCAGTACGATTCAACCAGCACTTTTACACTCCCGCACATACAAAACATTCTCTCTTTCTAGCTTTTTTTTATACAAAAAAGTCATCATTTCTCTCGCTCCTTCACTTACGCCTCTTTTTTATTATTAATGTAAATGTATTGCACAACCGAAAAAAAACTTACACTGTGCGGACATCAAAGATGACTTCTAGCCAAGTAGATACCCTGCTGCCTCTCTTGGATTTGTTTCATCTGGGGTCCGTACTTTTGGCGTGTATTCATTCATATTCACATGCCATACTGGTAATAACCCCTCTTCACTCTAAAACCTTATCGTCTATCTGCAGTGATAGATGCCTCAGATTACAAACCAACAGTCCGACGTCCACTGACGGCCCGACTGTCTAAACCCACGGCGCATTTACGGATCCAAACCAGACCAACACAACACAGAACACCCGCCCAGAAACACACCACTTTAGAGCCTAATCTCCTACACACTTGTCTACCTTATGTAACACCTTTCGTGTGAGTGACTGAGTCACATACTGGTTGCCATGGCAGTTACTACTACAGAGTTGTGTGCTCGCTGTGAGGTAAGCGCTCCTACATCCCGGTTGGATGGTAACCACTGCTGCCTGGCTGTATGCTCTGTGAGGCCTAGGAAGCAGGAAAAAATACGAGCTGAGACCGAAAAAACGGTTAAGCATCGTGCACACAACACAGCAAATCCAGATGGCTGCACTCACATTAAATTGAGGCTTGGTTTGACCTAAGAATAAAGGAACGACCGATGAAACACGCCGTGGAGGCGAGCGTGAATAGTGTTACCCGTCATGACATACGCGTGGTGCAGTCATCCTGCATGTATGCGTGTGATCGTATGCCCCACGTTCTCCACACATCTCAGATAATGAATTTCAATAAATCTAATGCATTGGTCATTCCAATGGAAGCTACAGTAACCTCGTACTGTTCAGTCTGATGCCTTAACAACACATAGCCATGCAAAACTTACTAGATGTCAACGATGTCATGTGAAATCTGAAGGTATCCCACCTTACAGCAAGATGTTCCGACGAGAAATGTAGCACTGTTTTCTTTTAAACACCCATCCCCCTACCCAGAAAATAAGAAAATGTAAAATATGTAATAATTATACAATCCAGTGATCGATTTTGGGGCATAACGTCCACTAGTTCAAATTCCATCTGCATGAAAGTCGATAGGCATAACCCCAACAACGTCTGTAATTTATACCTGCAAAGCGCAGGCGCGTTCAGTCCTACATCAATTTTTTATATTCCTATATGCAGTGTTCCACTAGATAATTGCAGACGCATTGGCGCGATTGTATTCCACTTACCTAACGTAAGTACGCAAGTAAACGCCGCAAAGTTTGGAACGAGCGATTATCTACAAAACTCAAAACACATGCACTGAATTTTGATGGTAGTGCTTCCACCTCAGAGGTTCCCATGACCTGTTAAAGGGGTGTTACGTTAAACAGAGCGAGTGACGAGGTATCGAATTCTGCATAACGCCTACGGGCACTCTGTTCATCCCCAGTGTCAGAATAATGCCTTTAACAGGATCAGCTCCACAAGCACCCAGCAGAAACAGTCCCTGAAAAGTCCCCCAGAAAACACAAACAGTAAATAATGAAAAAGACAACGTTCCTGAGCTTAACTAAACACTGTGGCGCAAGGACGTATGGAGGACTGGAGATACAGCCCCACTCATTCCTAACTTGGTACTAATTACAAGATGGCGGTCTGCTTTAAAATACAACCGCTTTACTCCCGGAGAAAATTACACCCGCTATCCAAAGTACACGGTACAGGGTGGACCCCATAGCCGGCACGGATGTTCTGGACAAGAGAAAAATTTCTTGCACCTTCCAGGGGTCGAGTGAATTAACAGTCATCCGGCCCACAACCTCCCACTCACTATACTGAGCTATCCGAGACCCTACACAAACAGTGCTGTCCAAATTCCGATGTGCCGCCAGGCAAAAGTTGACCCTCCAGCCAGACAGGAAAGCACAAAGAGGCGATGTAGAAGTACTACAGCTCTTCTGTATCTTTAAACTCGGCACTGGACGAGATGGGTGGTTAACGCCACGCCCCGGCCGCTTTATCCCCGGGGATGACGAAGTACCCCTTGTATAGGATGCTGGACGGGCCCCAGGGCCGGTCTACACAGGTGCGGAAAACCTCGCCTCCACAGGGATTCGAACCCCGACCCGTCCAGCCCGTAGCCCGTCGCTATGCCGACTACTCAGAGATGGCGTACCAATCTCAATCACGAGTTCGAACCCCCTTATACTTTACCTTGCACTGTATTTCACATGAATTACTGGTAGAAACATCGACGCGCTGCGTTCGGCACATAAAATCAGGCAGGATACAGAATGCGATACGAAATAATCGATGGAAATCTGGAGTGGTCTCAACACAGAATCAAGAATTGTCTCTATGGACTGCAAACAAACCTGCTGGAGGTCCTCGTTGTTCTGACATAAGGCCCCATGTCATTGGGTGAGCTTGTTGGGTTGAACTCTTAATGTCGCTACAAGTGCTACGATAGGGCGAAGATGGAATGTTCGGATGGCGACACAAATTCATTGCTGTGGGCAGGGCTGTGAAGTCGGTACACAAAAGCTCCAACTCTGACTCCTCGATTTTCAAAACTTCCGACTCCGACTCCTCGATTTTTAAAACTGCGACTCCGACTCCTTCATAAAAGCTCAATATGTATTAATAATGGTAAACCTATAAGACATTCCATCGCCACCACGTGAATCATCGGGCTACCTTTTTTACTTATAACCCATATTTAAGTATAAGTCTAATGGTTATTGTAGCTATCAGGGCTCTGGAGTTGGAGTATCCAGTTAAGATTTTAGATTGAGGTTGGAGTCGGAGTCGGTAAAAATATACCGACTCCACCTAAAAATTCCTTCCAACTCCGATTCCACCTAAAATTCCTTCCGACTCCGACTCCACAGCCCTGGCTGTGGTCCCGTCACGGAGCAATAAACTCTGAAGAATGAGCGTCTAGAAAATACGGTAATCGTGATCAATAAAAATTTTCAAAGAAATATTGAAATACAGACTCTGGGACAGAGCTGCGCACGGCAGCACAGTAATCCCTCTCTATCCGCCCCAGCCCACGTTAACATAGTTTTCCTCCTCTACATCAATTCTCCAATCGTGGCATAAAAATTCGTATTAGCAAGATTTAGCATGCAAACGTGCTTCAAAATAAGCGCCCCGTGTACAGCCTACGCACAACGTTGTGTATTCTTCCGAGCTGCATCTCCTCCCTCTCCCTCTCGAACTAGTCACAGCAGTCGGTGCTTCCATCGCTCCGTGATTGTGACGTCACACTTGGCGCGCGATGAATAGAAAAAAAAATCAACACAGCCGTGTTGAACCTAACCCCCGGCTTCTAACATATTCTAATATTCCACTGACCGCGGATTCTTCGAACGCGCCGCCTTTTAAGAACGTTACCTCCGCGGTTTCAAAGTACTGCAGACTGCTACGTTCTATAAACACGTGACGCACCACAGAAAAGCAAACTTTTCAGATTTCAAAGCGCAGTCTTACCCCCAAACTTTTAATGCAGTTTCTGCCAGTTAATACCAGTAAGCTAGAACGGTCAGAGGCAGAGATACGGTGGCAAGAGGGGCAGCTGCACCGGATATCCAGTAATGAGAAGGCCTACTGTCGCAGCTTTGACCACAGTCAGTAAGTATCCTTGAATTTAAAAAATCGTAACTGAAAGCTGTCAATGTAGCAGTGATTTCAAAAAACGAAGCCAGAAGATGCCATACACGTTGTCTGTCGGGTTCACATGTACCACGATTAATGGATGTAGTCTTCCGTACGCAAATCGGGCACAGACACAAAAACTGGCAACTCCACCTCTGATGACAGTAACGCTGCCTATATTCTTCCATTAAAAAGTAATCAAGTATGATATAATACAAGCACATAAGATCGATACTTACAAATTAGTGTCTGAATTCAAACTGTTGCACAAAATGCCTGACACTTTTATCAACCACAGCATAAAGGTTCCGTTTTTCTGGGATGCGACGCTGCGTCGCTGAGTAATGGGTTCCAGACGTTTCGGAAGACCGCACTGCCTTCGTGTTCAAGGATCAAGTTCCATGGAGAACCCTTCAAGATGAAGACATGTTCCTTCGAAACGTCGGGAAAGGCAGAGGGGGCGCAGCGTCGAATCCCAGAAGACCGGGACACTTAATCACACCGTTGTGATAACCTCAAAAAACTCTGAAACATTATAAAGTCCGAAATACAAGTCTACAGTCTACATCGTTTTAACTAGCCAAACAGACGCAGTGGGACCTTCGGCCATATTGATAACGCGGTAACCCATCTGAAACACCGGAGACGCGTGGCTAACTCGGATCCTTTGCAGCGTCCCGACCAACGTAACACAGCGTTTTCATGATTTCCTTTGCGTCTTCAAGGCGAAGTTTTGAACAAGCCACGACGACAGCATTCCTTTCGGATATCCTCCTCACAACCGGAAGGAAAGCAAATACAGGATAGTTTCCGGGTAACGTACGGAGCGGCTTACCGAAACTCGGATTAGTATGAGAAGTTCTATTAATTATTAATATTATCAGCAATATCAAGTTAATACTATTAACTGTTAGCACTGTAATTATTACATGTACTTTACTTGATGTTTCATGCGAAAAAACTTATATAAACAGCACTTTAAAACACGTACGCTGACATTCCCTCTATATCCACAGGTAGCAGAGCTTCGACTACGTGAAGACAGACACTGTAACAACGTACGCATAACCGATGACGTGTGATAAGTTAGTGGCGGTAGGGTTAATTCCGACTAAAGTAAATTTTGGGTGACGTAAAGGATTCAGAAACAGAACCCTTACGTAAGTCAGTAACTGTCTGTAGTTGACAGAAGGCAGTCAAAACCCAGAAATGACTTGTAGAAATGCAGAGATCTCTAAAACAATTCAAATGTCACATTATGGCATTTAAATTGTTTAGCAGTCCCACTAGAGGCCTGGACAGGCCCTGACGGTTCCAGGAGGTTGAGGCTCCCAGATTTCTAGGCAGTCGGCACATGAAGGTGATAAGGTTGTCAGTCCTACGCACCGGCCGCCTTTACCGCCCCCCCAGGAAGTATCCCTGGTACTCATTTCTGTTAGAGGCTGAGTCAACCCCAGGGCCATAGACTACATAAGAAAGGTTTATGTAATTTCCACTGTGAGTGTAATAACTGATACAACCAGGCGATACCGAACAACCAGTAACTGCCTCGCACACTCACAACACAAGCTTGACATCACTAACGTACCGGAACAAATACACTTGTTTGAGTGTCTGCCAAGGAAAAGTCATCTCATTATTCTTTTTTTATGTCTCCGTTACAGTCTCTCTGTCCTAACGTTTTTACCGCACTGGCCTGTAGTCACTCTACGCCTTCAAACTGTTTTTTGTTGTCATTTCTGCCTTCTTAAATACGACGTAAACAAAGTCACTTTCTTCCCCAAGAGCTGGTCTGAACTCGGAGGCAAAGACCAAACCAACGCCACTGCTAGCTATCTGCCGGTATACAGCACGTAACTAGTCACTGGTGTGACTGAGCCATCCGGCTCCCGAATGAACGGTTATACAGCACGTAACTAGTCACTGGTGTGACTGAGCCATCCGGCTCCCGAATGAACGGTTATACACGGTGAAACGGGGGGGAAAACACGACTGCCTGTTTCGAGATTAAACGCCGACACGTCTCATAGGAATAAGCAGCGGAAAAACATGCGTCCCGGTTACTCTCCACGCACAAGTCTACACTTTTCTAGTGAGATAACCTGCCCGATAGTTGCACTACACTGTATAAAATAAAGTGCAAGGATCATTATCACCACCACTACTGAAACATACAAAAAGCGAGACATTCTGTAGAAAAACACGTTTTATCCTCAGATTTCATAAAGTGCAACCTATTCCTTTTACGCAATTTCGAGCAAACAGCCACTCTTTTGACGAGAGACTGAGAGGTTTGTAACCTTTGGCCTTACACCGCGAGACGGCTGAAGTAAGAGGCGACAGCGCTAAGAGCGGACTGCAGGGGTGGGGAGGTATGAGCGACAAAAGACGCCGAGGGAAAAACTCCAGTTGAACCAGAGTGACGACGAGATGCCGGTACAGTGAGAGACGAAAAAACAAATGAAGGGCAAAAGGTTTCTCAAGTACACCTTTTGGTTGGAAATGTGCCCTACGACATTAAAACGTCTGGATTAAACAGACAATACGGGTAAATTAAAATATTTATCAAATGTGGCGGTAACTCCGCTCGGAAGAGGAAGGCGGAAATTGAAAGATGATGATAAAAACGAATCTTAACTAACTGAACTGAAATGGCTAACACATCGGATCCTCGCGAGATGTCGCTAGTAGTGTCAAGTCCTGGAATTCGGGAACACAGCTTTGTACGGTGCTGGAACTTGAACAGTTCGGAAAGTAGATCACAAATGCCCGGAAATTTTGCAATGTAATACTGAAGAAGGCTGGAGATCAGGTGGACCAATCATGTGAGAAATGAAGTATTACAAAGAGTCAAGGAGGAGAGGAGTATCCTAAACAATAAAAAGTAAGGCTAACCGGATTGGTCACCCTTGCGTAGGAACTGCCTTCTGAAACACGTTAGAGAAGGGATGGAAAAGACGAAGATAAAAGAGACGGCAAGAAGAAGATGTAAGCAGCTACTGGATAACCTTAAGGAAGAGAGAGAATAGTGGACATTGAAAGAGGAAGCACTAGATCGCACTCTGTGGACAACTCGCTTCAGAAGAGGCTGTGGACATGTCGTAAGACAGATAACAGAATAAATGACTTTACACTGCAAAGCATGCGTTGTTAATAGGTCTGTCAGTTATTTAATGACGCTATATCAATTCTACTGGAACACATTAGAGGACGATCACGTACAGTGAAATGTAAAGAACTGGGGAATGTTGGTCGCTTATATCAGTGCTTTCTTTCGGCAATCACAGAGAACATAAACGAGCCCTACGTGAAACTCGCCGGTGTACCGTCCAACAATCGAACTAGATCCCATTATTTTACAGGTGACACAACGTTATTACTTAGACGCCTCTTACGGTGCTTACTGAACATGAACAAGAACTGGCGACAATGTAGGCTACAGACAGTGACTGCGGAGTTTGCAGTTGACCTTGGTAGTTGTTTGCGCTGGGGAAAGCCGACTGTGCTTTTGAGTCAAAAATACACTGAGCTGAGATGCAATCGCGTTTTGTGCGTGTAAGATACTACAGTTATTTTCTGTAATGTTATGTGTGGTTAGAGCTGTGCATAAATTTGACTAAAACCTTGCTACAAACGAAACGCCCAACAGACGACGACCAGTAGAAAGGTCATGCAGTGCTACAGACTCATTTTCTGACTGGATCTATATGTCTCCCCCAATCGTCGTCGACAGTGTTAAGGGACTCTACCCACGACATACAAGTCAACTGCATTCTCTGAGTAAGTATGTTAGAAAAATACATACATTTTAACTCTCTGGAAGCCAGAAACAGCCTTAACTCCAAGCACCATCTACACAGTGGCACAGTGTCTCTATAGTTAGCCCGCTATTGATGTTTCGACTGGTTCTCAAAAAGAACACTGAATGCGTGCCTACATACGACGGACTGGATCTTGTACAATAACAGGTGTTTTCCTGTATACAGGAGCGAAATGACGGAACTTAACAGAAACGGGGCGTCACATCCATCTAGGTAAGGGAAAGGCCGAATGGTCGGCCGTGGTTAACAAGTGTTATTTGCGAGACCTGTGACGTGGCGCTGTGTCGGGCAGGCAGATCACGTTTCGAACGATCGTAGTGCCTTAAAAATGTCGGAAATTACTTGTCCAACGACACATAAAGAAAAGGACTGGAATCTTCCTGAGCGCGAGTGTGTGTGTGGGTGTGCGTGACGTTGCCAGTTCCTAAAATGCCAGACGAACGAACGAGCATAGGGCATCGGTAGAATCGCACTGAGAAGGGACAACCGAAGTACTCTGCCCACTTTTGTGAATAAAGTAATCTACGTTCCGATTCAACAGAAATGCTAACTGGGCGATCATTACCTTTCCATAAACAATTCAGAGCCACGAAGTTGGTTGTATATTTATTCAGATGTGGAAAAAATCGCACATCACTTAAATTTACACCGAATAGATGTCCAAAATGAGAAAGCAACAACCTGCAAAATCGTTATGTGGAAGACCCGTCAATGCTGAAGAGGTTATCTTAAACGCTGTATTAAAACCTAACGCTAAGAGGTCATATTCAGGAAACCAGGGAAATTAAAGGTGCTACATTTTCTAGTACCTCGTACGGTTGTTATGTACAACCAGGAACTGCACAGTTTTGAGTCTCAAAGGACTATGCCATTTGTCTGAAGGCAATCTGCTGCTATGCCCTCACACAGCGCAAGACAGGTCTGTAGCCGCACCACGCAGAGTGCGTACGGCCTCACTCCGTCCTCCGCCTGCTCGTGTTGCCTGGTCTCTACAGACTGAGGATGCTATTACGTCCCATGCATACAAAAGCAGGCCAATCCCCCCCCCCCCCCCCCCCCAAACCTTCCAACCAACTCTTTTTTAACACGGTTCACTACAGAGAGATAGGGGCAGAGTGTGATGGGGGTGAAGGGTGGTTTTGTGTATGTGTGTAGGACAGAGGAGGAGATGGGGTGGAAACTAGTTGTCGAGCATCACCCCCCCCCCCCGGCTCCAGCCGACACACAACTGTGGAGCTACTTGAATACATTCCATTTTGGTCATATTTTTACATTGGGGCAAGGCCCTTCTGTGTTTTTTTTTGTTGTGTCACCTACTCTGTCGCCCCCCCCCCCCTGGGATATATAACAGGAGCACTGAAACAAGTAAACATCGATCGAATCGGTGCGACCGAAGGGGGGGGGGGGTTCAGACACCAAACTGAACCCCCCCGCCTCAACATCGTCTTTTTCGGAGCTAGTAATTACGAAGCCTGATGCATTTAGACACTCAGCCTCTTATCGTACCCGTCCAACATGCCCGCCGTCTTCTTGTCACGTTATTGGCCACAAACTTGTACCCAAGTTCTGGTATTGTTTGTATGCACTCCATATTACGGAAGGAAACAACGCTACAGGCTAATGGAGAAATGCGAGTATAAACCTGAAACGCGATTAGCGGCGTGCAGAAACTGCGTCGTGTGAGCTGTAAACTGAATTTTATGCTATCTGGAGAAACCTAAAGGTGGCAGCCCTGTGTGCGTAAAAATAACTGAACTGGCCTTGTCAAGTTGCTGCTCCTGGTGTTGCTAATGCCAAACAACTAACCAACCAACTAACCAACTAACCAACCAACCAACCAACCAACCAAACCAATGCCAGGCAGCCGAGCTCTCCTTCTGGAGTTACTCAAGACATTATCCAGATTTTATGGAACTCAAATGTTTGTTTCCGCATTCACAACAGTCCGCCACTGGTCCCTACACTTAGCCACATTAACCCAGTATATGGCACACCGTCTTATTTCTTTAAGGCACATTCTAAGACACGTACTACCCACCTATCTATGTCCAGTTATTCAAAATGGTCTCTTTCCTTCGAGTTTCCCCACCAAACCCTTACAAGCACTTCTGCTCTCCCCCAAGCGAGCCACATATTCCTGTTATGGCTATTATCATCGTCGCCGCCGTTCTTTACAGCCAATTATGATAAGTATGTTAGACACTGTCCGTTCCACGAGCCTCCATCACACATCCTAAGACCAGCGGTTCCCAACCTCAAGTCGCGACCCAAATCAGTGTCCCGGGAGGTCTGATTTAGGGTCGCGAGTTTTACGGAGAATTCGATAATTACAAAAAAATCGAAATTTGTATCTAAATTCAAACAGAATGATTGAGAAAATGTAATTATTGAATCTGTGTTTAATAATTTTAAACACGATGGAGCAATTACATTTTAAGTAACTAATGAACACACTTTGTTATTGTGCGGTACAGTGTGGTTGTATTTAAAACCACAGTACTTCTAGTGTTCATTCCACGTTGCAGTAATATTAGTCTGCGAATCATTTCGACTGTACTGAAGAGACAGGAGAATTCTAGGCTTGACTGTAAGTGCCTGTACTTGGATTTGACAGGTAACATTAAAAATTTAACACATTTTTAATAAGTGGCAACATTATGTAATGTTCAAGAAAAGGCATTAGTATTAGTTCATTTATAATAAATATCACTGACTATTGCCGTTTCCGTGGTAGGGTCGCGGGTCATTTGCTACTTTCGGGTCACAGAAATAAAAGTTTGGGAACCGCTGTCCTAGACGAAAGGAAACCAGACGGACCTATCATCTTAGCGGTTTCCTTTATGCTTTGTACAATACAATTATGCTATATTGTTTAACATGTTGTACTTCAGTCTGCCTGAAAGATCGATGCTAAAACAATTCTAGTTTTCGCAGAGCGATCTTCCTACAGCTACCTGCAGTCATTAGTAACGCGATGTCCGGCAGGCTTTAGGGCAAGGAGCGTTCTCCCCGCGGGCAACCAAGTTTACAGTGGTAATGTAGATGAATTATCGCAGTCATATCATTATATCTTAAAGGTTCCATTATGGTCAGAACTACGTGAAGACGAGAGTCATGATTTCTTCTCCAGAGCCAACATCATTCAACAGACTGCGGGGGTGTAGCTCAGTGATACGTAACCTTTCAAAGTGCAGACCAGGTTAGGTGAAATCACTGTAAAATGTGACCTTAATTTCAGACCAAACTGAAATTTCGTTTTGTTTCGTCGTAGTCCTTCCCTCTTCTACCTACTTGTTCACAGTAGGTGTAAAGGGGTTTGATTTTTCACTTGATCACACTAAAGCACACACCACACTCGGCAGGGCTCCTCTGGACGAGGGATCGGCCCGTCGAAGAGACCTCTACTGGACAGCACAAACACTGTACAAGACAAACATCCATGCCCCCGGTGGGATTCGAACCCACAATCCGAGCAAGCGCTCTGCCGCAGAACTACGCCTTAGACCGCGCGGCCACTGGGATCGGTCCAAACTGAAGTTATGGTTTGTAATTTTACAACATTAACTCTTATTTTTGATTAATATAAATTATTTAATTAATAATTTACTTAAATTATTTACAAATTAGAATGAAAAGCGCGACTTTCCCATAGAATCTTCGCATATTTTGTGACCGCGCAGATGACGAACTGATCAGTCGACAGCTCAAGACTAGTGGCCTCTTGTTTCTACATTTTCCCTTGGATTGACGTTATAGCATCGCACGTCCTTACACATTCATTGCCAACTGTCTCCTGCAAAAAGACACAAAGGCCATACAGCCTACAGCTTATGCTCTGTCCATCTTCTAAAATACGTTTTAAGATCAAAGGGCGATTAAGGCCCCTGACCATTCTTCACATGAACAGATAAAAACCCTTCCCCCGCTCCTCTCGCCACGGTTGCTCTTTGTTCTTTGTAATTTCGTCTCTCAGGATATTCCTGCACCCAACTGCAGCAATCTCACGAAAGATATCCTGCGATTATCAATCGTGTCTTCCTCCAAATACGTACAGACAAAATCCGCTATCGGGTAAGACGACCGTGGTCCGTTTCCCAGTAAGGTTAAACACCTTCACCTTCGCCACGACGTCCAAGCCGGATATGGGACCCACCCAGCTTCCTGCGAATACCGGGAAGTGCCTCTTGGCACGGGTAAATTGGCCGAAGCGTCAAGGTGACTACAACGCTACATTCAGGGGCGAGGTTAAGAATGCATGAGGCCACAACACCAATTCCACATCGTCTTCGTGAAGTGGGGTTTAAAGTCCTCACAGGAGGAACTTCACATTCCACAACAAGACAGCACTTCGCAACGCATGGCAAAACACTCATCACAATAAGGCGATAAAACATACAAAAAAGAAGGAACTGTGGAAAATATATTCAGCAAAACAACATGATAAAACATGCAAAAAGAACAAATTGTGGGCTAAACGATTCTGCAGCAAATGCTTCGACCACTGCTATTTACCGGTTGCTTTTAATGAAAACGTGTTACTTGCAGCCTGAGTTCTTTAGCAAGACGTAAAATTACTAACGAGGACAGCAGCGCAAATCAGTGCTTTTCAAACGGTGGTACGCGGACGGTCGGCTTGTGGTACGGGAAGAAATTTAGGAATCTTTTTTTAACAACTAAAATTTACAAATGTTAACTGCATCATTAAGAATATTATAAACATGTTTAAATGTAGATAAAACAGTTCTAAAGTGTACGCCAAGACAGAGTTTCATTGTTCGAATATATATACAGATTCTCCACTGTCCTGTAATCGCGTTAAATTAGAAAAGTAGCAACTGCGAAATTTGACGTTTCCACAGAGTTGTTGTTTCGCCTGTTGGCAGGTTTGAAGAGTTCAAACCTGCCAACTCGTAAGGCCACTACCCTAAAAGAAGGCATTAATATTTGCAGTACCTAGTGGTACGTGTACATGCTTTGTATTGTCACAGTGGTACGCGAGGGAAAAAAGTTTGAAAAGCACTGGCATAGATAACCACGTGCCGCCGATGCCCCCCCCCCCCCCCCGGCCACAACTCGATAGCTGGGGGCCCACCTACAACTACTACTGTATTTGCTTCCAAATCTCTCACAGAATATTGCCTCCTATCAGAAACATAGAATCCAGTGCGAGGGGGGGGCCCCCCCCCCCCAATATATTTTACTATTCTGTCGGTTTGCCACCCGTCCCCGGCCCACCTTTAAGTCTGCAGGCGGCCTTATGTGCACCCCTGCCTTACGAGTTGCACCCTCTGGCAGAACGTGGTCGCGGCATATTAACAGCTAACAGCAGTACATTTAATATGTTGTACACCGTGCATATTACCAGTTAATTAGAACAAACCAACAATTATGCACAAAATTCGTAGTCCTTCCCCCTCCTACCTACTTGTTCACAGCAGGTGTCGAGGTTGCTTATTTTCACTTGATCACACACACCAGTCCGGTTGACTCCTCTGGATGAGGGATCGGCCCGTCGCAGAGACCTCTACCTGACAACACCACACTGTACAAGACAAACATCCATGACCCCTGGGGGATTCGAACCCACGATCCCAGCAAGCGCTCGGCCGCAGACCTACGCCTTAGACCGCGCGGCCACTGGGATCGGCTTACATCGAGATGCTGTTCATTTATTACATATTTTTTAGATCTTTATTCTAACCGGTTTGATGCATATAGGAAGATATTTACACTTCTTGATGCTTTGGCACCTGTAACACTTTGTATCCCCTGAAGATGATGGCATGTCCATTGAAACATGTAGGGATAATGTCAGTGTAAATATAACTTGGTGAATTTTATGCATAATTGTTGGTTTGTTCTAATTAGCAGTGCATTTCTTTGTAGCGGGGAAGCACAACACACCGCTTCAGCACAACCCTTTCCCGACCTGACCACGACACACACAGTGCTTACGCACACCGCCAAGAAGTTCCGTTATGTTCACTTTTGTGTCTACTACAAGAACGGTAGAAATCCATTCCCAGCGACGCCTGCAGTCAACAATGAAACCGCGTGCTTCACGCTGTAAAACAATACCGTGTGCTTCAACTCGGTGGAAGGCTTAATTGAAAAACACTTCACCGTATATCGCAGAAAGATATGGCTTACACGGATTGCTATTTAAACGGACAAGTGATACAGACTAAGAACCAAAACATGTGTACGCCAATACAGCAAAAATGGTCAGTTAAAGTAAAACACGTCTCCACATGCACAAGAAGAAAAAGATCCACACCCAAAACAACTCAGTATAATGAATTGGATTAACTACCTACAGGAAGCAGAGTACTTAGGAAACTGACAGTCGCCCAGCTGGTCAAGAACATCACCATTTATACAACCTGAAGGCTCCTAGTGGTGCTCACAAAATGAAGTCAATGGTCCCTACTTCATTCTCTTGGCAGGAGGATTCTGAGCCAATCTTACAAATTCTTTTGATCTGCCCGGTGCGTTCTGCACATGCAGCATTTGTCACTGCACTTAGCGTCATAGCTCTAACAACAGGCGGTAAATGTTCGACAATATTACCCAGTGTTTTTTTAATTCACGGAAACAGGTTATGTAAACATCAAACAACCGTACAAAGTTTATCTTTGCATTTCAATGAATGCAGACACGCGAAATACAGTGCTCAGTGTCATGTACAGCGAATGTGTCCTACCTGTGAGGCTAAGTATGGAAGTTGAATGAACCCTGTACTGCAGCTTGTGAAGTGTTTCTGATTTAAACGCACGTGACTGCCTTGTAGTGGACACTTCTGAAGCATAAAATGTTCAACACTAACCATCACAACACACGATTACAGCAACACTTACGTTTAGTTCCCACGTAAAATCTGCAAGCTATACTACAGAGTCCTGACAAGCAACAGGGTTCACACGAAGGACTGTGTTTCTAATGCAAATAGTTGTTTAAATGAAAAATAATTAGGGTTACACATATTGTTTTAATTGTGTGATCCAACAGAAAGGTCCGACGCATCTAAAAAGGCTACGGACACTGTCCAATTCAACATGCCATGCCGTATAGGAGAGCGTACCGACAGTTAACACTGTCACGACCACATTACCTGTCTCGGCATAACTGCGCTGCGGGCACAACGTCGGTGGTCTCTGCAGCTTCCACACACAGTCTTCGTCTTCGTTGCGTAACTTATCTCTTTGCTTTTGTCTGCACCCTCGTCCCTTTTTATTATCGTTGCAATGTTTTGTCTAGCCCAGAATTTCATGGCCATATAGAGTCTCAAACATGCAGTACAAAACTGGACAACGTCTGAACACACCGTGCATCCTTTCGTATCCGACCCTCGCCTCAGCTCACACCCTCTGCAATCCAACCAACCCCATCACAACACCACAAGCCTAGTTGGATTTCCGGAGTAACACATAACGTATATGTTCCACATTCCCAATCATAGCTGGACAATGGGTTAGCATTTTTCCCCTCTCATCCCTGTTGCTGCTACTGCTGCTGCTTCAGAAGGGGAGGAAGACCGACAGGGTTGATATAAGGGGTGGATAGGATCGATACACGAGTATACAGTGGCCAAATTCGAGTGAGGGTGGCCCTGGGGTGGGGGACGATGGAAGAGGAGTGAGGACCACGTTTTGCGGTCTGTCTCCACGGCCGGAAAAGCGGAGACCGATATAAAAGAGAGAAGCAGAAATACCGGTGGAAAGGGTAAGAGTGGAACGGAAGGGGGGGGGGGGGTGGGAGAAGCTGCTGAGAACGGGTGCAGTATCAAACACGGACAAAAAAAAAGGGTCATAATCTGCCTTTAAAAAAAGTACAAGGGCACTACGCAGTAATTGGAAAGCACGGAGGCAAGGCTACGGTTGATAAGTATTTATTGCCTAGGCTATATGTTAGTTTATGCTTGCTGAAAAATGACATGGGAAAGGTAATATTTAAAAATAGCCAGCATTCGGTATTAAGCAAATAAACATTTAATATATACCACTGCCTTCCCTTCATTCCGACGGTACCCCAGTTCCGGACAAGATTGCACTAACAACCACAGAACACTGATATAAGGCCCCGCTTCCAAAACGACAGTAGACAGATGGATCAATAACAGTTTTTATAATTAACTTCTGTTGTAAAATCACACGGTGTTTTCGAGATAATAAACAGACAACAAAAACCACACCCCGCAGTACTCGAACCAGTGATTCACAAATTAAGATCCCACAAGCGTTCAAGCAATGTGACCAGACAGCTGGTCTTAAGAGAGTTCTTATACGCCGGTCCCAGTGGCCGCACAGTCTAAGACGTGGGTCTGCGGCCGCTCGGTTGCTGGAATTGCGGGTTCGAATCCCGCCAGGGGCATGGATGTCTGTCTTTTGTGAGTGTTGTGTTGTTAGGTAGAGGTCTCTGCGAAGGGCCGATCCCTCGTCCAGGGAAGAACTGCCGAACGTGTCACGTGTCACTTAGTATGATCAAGCGCAACAATAACCTTCTACACCTACAATGAGTAGGTACAAGAGGTCAGACAAAGAAAGAAAGAAAGAAAGAAAGAAAGAAAGAAAGAAAGAAAGAAAGAAAGAAAGAAAGAAAGAAAGAAAGAAAGAAAGAAAGAAAGAAAGAAAGAAAGAAAGGTCTTATACCCCCAACCACGGAGAATGGCTGTGTGGCGAGAAATTTAACTAATCATTCGAGAGAACGCGCTGCTACGCGGCCACACAGTTCTGTTTATTATGTATTAACTGCAACACTACGGAGACAAACCACTAGCCGCGGTTGGCATGTACTGGGTATTACGTCACCCGTACACATAAAAATACCAAACACTGGCCTATCGGACTGTTGTCTAGCGGCAGACGACATCTCAAACAATCTCTGAAGTTCCAGTAAACGTAACAGACTTCACATGAAATGGAACATTTATAAGCCAAAAGCAAATCGGCTCTCCGCCCGATACTGTTACCATACATACGACAGCATCAGACAGCTTCCTTCATTCTTGGTCTTCAGAATAAAAAGATCTCTCGGTGCATGCAATCCCAAGTTAAAATACAAATAAATCAGTCACTCGAACCAACGAAAGAAGACACAGAGCCAAGGCTGCACAGTCGAGCAGTATACACCCTCCTAAAATTAAAAGCAAGCCTTCACACGATAGAGACAGACACTTCTGTTAGACACATACGACCTGGGCTGTGAAGTCAGAGTCGGAGTCGGAGTCGGAAGGAATTTTCGGTGCAGTCGGAATCGGTAAAAATCGACTCCGACCTCGATATAAAACCTTAAATAGATACTAGCTACAATAACCATTAGACGTACATTTAAATATACGCTATAAGTCTAAAAAGTAGCCTGATGATCCATGTGGAGGTGATGAAATGTCTTATGATACCATTTACCGCTTTAGTTGGTTTACCATTATTATATAATACATATTGAGCTTTTATGAAGGAGTCGGAGTCGGAGGTTTTGTGTACCGACTGCACAGCCATGCGTATGGCCATCAACAAACGAGTCTCTGTAAACCAACGGAACTTTTCAGCATGCCAACGCCGTACAAAAAAGCCAGACATCCTAAAATGTAAGAGTGGAGTACCCATCAACTTCGGCTAGTTCCTGAATTGTACTACGGAAATTCCTGGTTTATTTAACAGGTCCAGTACACAGCGTCTACTGGCATGCTAATACGGATTATAAATTGCGAATAATGTGGAAGGAAGCTCGGCGTATTCCAAACTTTCACATTCTATTTCTGTAAAGTTTACTTTAATCCTTTCCTCCCATCAATACCTTGGTCACCCCAGTAGATTTTTCCTAACAATAACTCTGTGCACGTAATAAGTTAGTTGAAATATTTACAGTTCATCAGCACTGGCAGAAAGTTGAGAACAATAGACACATCCAGTTTCAAGGAGGGGTTTCGTACGCTTAAAGTAACAGCCGCCACCGTCTTCACACCTTGAATACGAAGCGAATACAGTACAATGTATGAGTTTTTTCTGCTACGAGTCCTTGCTTGCGCGTCTTCTTTCTACCTATCGAATTTCAGTGGGCGGGATACACACTATGCCGTAATCGGCAGTAAGATGCTTTATACGTATTACTTTGAGATAATCAAAAACGGAAGTTTCGTATTTAAGGTGTGTTCTGGCACGAGTGAACGCGTAAATTACGACAAAAGCTGTAGGCCAACGACAGCAGTGAAGCCCTTGAACAGGCGAATGGCTGTTGGTCTACGTTACACAGCGAATGATCATTATGCAGGCGTCGCTCCGCTGTAAAAAAAAACCCTCCCTGCATCACCTGCACCTGCCAATGGCCTGAAGGGAGACAGGACGAACACGACACGACACGACAGAAAGAATTTTATGAATTTCTGCTTTATTAATCGTTTTTATACTTCAACATTTCAGTGGATACGGCTGTAGGAAAGTTGGTACAGGGCAGTAAAATCTCGCATACCGCCGAACATCTGTCCGTGCCGCTGTAATTACGTCTAATATACTACCGCAATAGCCGCCGGACCATGTCTATACTATTACAGGCATCCGCACTATTTCTGCGAAGCGAACAGACCCACCAGTGGCTTAAATCGGCCTGTTTTTATAAACATTCGCCTAGAAATACACAAGTTTCGTCGCACAGTCCACATAATTCAGCACTGCATCCTAACACTGCCTAACCAGTTGCCTATCTGCCTGAGTTTCTGTTTCTTCCAGTTCTACCACAGTTCATTTTCGACTTTATTTCTTTCGCCTTCTTGCACCTTCTTCTTTGCCGCCCTCCTTTTCTGCGCGTACGTCTATGTACGTACGCACATCTTATCCTTCCGTTCGATACGTACATAGCTAAAACAAGGAGTGTGTGAACACGATCAACTTTATCGGGTGAACGTACTTTAACTGCGAAATAAACTGTGTCGTAAAAAGTCTGTCTGTCTGTCTATCTATCTACCTACCGTATATATATGCCCCTCCCTCCCTCCCTTCCTCCCTCCATCCATCCATCCATCCATCCATCCAGCCATCCACCCACCCACCCATCCAACCATTCACCCACCCACCCCCCTTTCCCGCCCATCCATCAATCCATCCACCCACCCACCCATCCGTCCATCCATCACCATCCATCCGCCCACCCACCTACCCACTCTCCTACCCACCCACACATCCATCCTCCCATCCTCCCATCCATCCATCCATCCACCCACCCACCCATCCAACCATTCACCCACCCACCCACTCTCCCGCCCATCCATCCATGCACCCACCCACCCATCCTTCCATCCACCCATCCATCCACCCACCCTCCCATCCATCTATCCATCCATCCACCCGCCATCCATCAATGCACCCACCCTTCTCTCCCACCCATCCATCCATCCACCTGCCATCCATCCATGCACCCACGCACCGAACCCATAATTGTGCTTCTGAAGCTGCCCGTTTCTATGAACAAACCTGGCAAAATTTACCATTGCCTGTGAAAAAAGATAACGTGATCATGAATTATGTGCTGGTCCCCACATCACTGTGGTTCGAAAGAAACATGAAACGTATACACAATTTAGGCTGTAAAATAAATCTAGAATGGTATGTACAGCGACTGTAGGTCAGAGACGCGAAACGCCGGTAGTTTCTTGGCCGCGGTGGTGCAGCTGTATCCCAGCTGTCCAGCAGCTGACAGTTGAATAGCATACTATTTTAGTTACTGGACTGGCTGGCTGCTGCTGCTGCTGCCATCACAATCCGCTCGTCCCCACTCACAGCGTGCCCAGTGCGAGGCAACATGTGGCAAAAAAATAAACACCATGCACACAAAAACGTCGTCTGAACACAGAATTTTCGGGGAGCAATCTGTTAATTACATTACATAATTAACGAATACAATTTTCATATTGGAACATTGTACCTTGTATTACACTTTGTATGACAACTACAATAACCAACCAAACATGTCACTCAGGAATGTACGTGTGACGTCATAGGCACAGTAAGCCTCAGTTGTATGACCATGATCAATTATATTTTACAGGTTTTAATGCCAGCGTGACTTCATGTCTGTGTGTGGCCCATATGCAGTGTTACTTCATGTCTGTGCGTAGCCTATATGCAGTGGTACTTCATGTCTGTGTGCAGCCTATACGCAGTGTGACTTCATGTGTGTGTAGCCTATATGCGTTGTTACTTCATGTCTGTGTGTGGCCCATATGCAGTGTTACTTCATATCTGTGTGTAGACTATATGCAGTGTTACTTCATGTCTGTGTGTAGCCTATACGCAGTGTGACTTCATGTGTGTGTAGCCTATATGCGTTGTTACTTCATGTCTGTGTGTGGCCCATATGCAGTGTTACTTCATGTCTGTGTGTAGCCTATATGCAGTGTTACTTCATGTCTGTGTGTAGCCTATACGCAGTGTGACTTCATGTGTGTGTAGCCTATATGCGTTGTTACTTCATGTCTGTGTGTGGCCTATATGCAGTGTTACTACATGTCTGTGTGTGGCCTATATGCAGTGTTACTACATGTCTGTGTGTGGCCTATATGCAGCCAACCACTCCTGCTGCCTGTAATCTTGTCACACAGCACGCATTCATTTCGTTTTATTGAAAGAAGTTAGCGATTAAATGTCTGATAAGGCAGCAAGCAACATTTAATATCGACTGAAAAATCGATTTTGTAAAAGTGTAATAAAATATAATTTTCAACCACCCACCCCGCAAAAAAAAATCCTCGAAATAGTACTTCTGCATTTAATATGACTGCATTTAGTTTCATCGGTTTCACTATAGCAGGCTTAACCGGAGGATTCAATAAGCTACAGCTATATCAGAATATCAAATCACACCACACAGAAACGAACAATTGCAGTACGAGGGCCAGAAAATATGAAAATCTTGCGTGCCATTAAATGTTCATTTTCCAATCAAGCGTTTAAAAATGGCATATTTATTATTCGTAGTAGCGGTAGTAGTAGTAGCAGCAGCAGCAGTACCAGCAGTGTTAGTGGTACCGGTACCACCACCGGCGCCGCCGCCGCCGCCACCACATAGTATCAAGTCTTTTCATCTTCTCAGCAACCAGAAAATGAAGCTATTATTCTGCACCGTCCTTGCGACGTGCGGTAATTCCACTCTGAACAAACAAACAACAGAAAACTGCCCCACAACTGCCTACAGAATCTGTTACGTCTCCAACTGATCCGCCCATCTTCCCCTTTGACGTCCCAGTCCTCTCCTTCCATTAGTTTTGCATTTGCGACATTCGAGATTCCCACGGCGGTGCTGCTGAGAACTCGTCTTCTGGAATGTGACGCTGTTGTTGGGTGAGTGGATCCAAATGTTTCGAAAGACACTGTCGCCTTCATCTTAGTGTCGAAGATGAGGGCACCATAATCCTACCAAACGTCTCGAACCACTCACGCAACAACAGAGCCATACATCACACAAGACTTGAATACGGTTAGTGTAATCTGTTGTTTCCTGCTTGACCGATAAGCGCCCGCCCGACGCCCTGCCAGGGCTGCCTCGTAAGCCGCATGTCGGGGAAGTTTAACAGTCGATAACGGGAGCTAGACGAACGATGTCAGTTATAACAACCTTTAGAAAGTCTAGTAAGAACCCACTAGAGCGTCGGGCCGGCGCTTTACCGGTAAAGTAGGAAAAAACACCCTGTATTTACTATCAGTTTCCTATTTCTGCTATCCCCTATCTGGCCTATGAATGCGTAACGTTTCGCTCTTTATGCTATTTCTCAGTTTCATATTTACAAACTGATAATGCTACGATAACCAGTTTTCGAGGTCCCCATTGGCTTACTGCCTACCGTTAAATTAAAAGCGTATTTATTCTCCTTTAATTAAGCTGTAATTGGCACAAAAATAAAAAAAATGCCGGAAAGTTCCTGTCATTAACACTATCTGCAAAATAAACCAAAATGAAACTCAACATCAATGACTACTGCCACTCGCATGCTCGCCAGATGGTAAACTGGCCTAAGGTGAGCAGACGATCTTACAACTAACTCAATAACCCGTAGGAGTACACACTTATGACAAGTTTATAAATACCTTTGACTGTGCACGTAACTACGACGGACAACTCAGAACCTAAAGGCAACTTCAGCTCACTCGGAAGCCCTGTTGGCAGCAATGAAAATGGCGAGAATATAAATAAGATGAACCACCCCAATTTTCAAGTTTCCAGTAAATAATAATAATAATAATAATAATAATAATATGACGTATTTAACATGGTGGCTCCGTTGACATATGGCACCAAATAATAACGTTGTATCCAATTTGCACGTAATCAGGCCGTCTGTCTCAAAACTCGGGAAATTTACGAAAGACTGACAGTCCAGCACGGCGATAGCTGTACGGGGCATAGGGAAGTTTACGAAAATTATAGAAAGAGGGCACAGAAGATGGCCATACTGCGGCGTCATCAACTGTAACATCTCAAAGAACATCGGAAGAATCAGCACTCACGAAATTGTGTCTGAAAGAAGCATCAAGTGAAGAAGAAAGCGAAGTGGGAATGACTAAAGGCCCGACTGAATTCACTTCTATTTTACCGAATCAAGAAACATGCAAAATGAGACCAAATCCACGGGAATTATGCGGAAAATTCCTGCCTCTTGTATGATTACACCTATAATAGAACCTTGTAACAGAACTGCATTTAACCGTTTAAAGACTGAAAGTAACGTGAATTATATTTAGAGATTCAGATCGTACCGCACAGTAAACACACTCCGTCTCGGTTATAAAAACCGATCAGTTAAAGCTGTTTGTTCTGAGATTCACACAGAATACACAAATACGCTGTGTGGGTAGAATGCAGTATTTCTGAATGTCAGACCTGGTGGCATACGAAGTTACCACTAAGTCACGGTTTCTCAAACTATGGTTGGCGTACCCGTACCACTACTGGCAGACGGCCTTAAGACAAAATCGGAATATAAAAAAGATAAACATTTAAAGAATAAACAAAACGTACGCCACATAATGTTACCAACAATGCTGTGCATTGTTGGTAACATTATTTAATTCATCCCCGCTGTCACACAATCTTTCCAATTTTAACTTTTTTATTTAAATACAAAAAATATGGGAGGCACATTCAAACTATTAAATTTTATTTAGCGGTACGCCAGCGATAAAGTTTAAGAACTGTAGTAGATCTTAAACAATAAATTCTTAAAAATATTCTCTTTCACTACGTTTTGCAGCAAAATGACGGGCTAAATTCCTCACCATTTGGTCACCACTGAGACCACTTGCAACCTACAGCCCGTGAAAAGCATTCGCCGCTGGGAGACGCTCCCCATAGATCGGCAAATTGACGGGCCGTGGTTCGTTCCCAACAGGGAGGCTGGGGATGTTCCTACCACCCACATCCAGGACCCCTCTGAGGATCACCACAATACCCTATACACTATATATGGGAGGGAAGGGGAAGCGGAGGGGGAAGGGGAAGTTCTTCCACTGGCGTTTAATGACAGTGAAAGCCTGGATAGCAATTTACGTACTGCTTGCTTCCACGTCTCAGAACATCTTACAGGTTGACTGCATACAAAGTTACACCACGACAGTTTACTTAACTACGCTTTCTCAACTGCATACGTTATACACACACACACACACACACACACACACACACACACACACACACACACATTAGAGTGGAGGGTAAACGCAGGCAATTAATTAGAAAGTCTGACGAAGAAAATGAAACTATCCTCAATGCAGGCAGTGCCTCAGCGTTCATCAATATGGACTCAGAAAATGACCAGTCAAGACACGAGACTTCCGCCGAGAATCGAAAACGGTACCTCCACACCACATTAGAGGTAGTAACCACAACACCACACCGTTCCATTTGATGCCCTCTCACTTGGGGACTAGCCACAGGAATTACTTCATCCTTTCACTCCTACTCTACAGGTTGCACTGATATTCCACGGACAAATTCTGATACTCTGTTAAGCGTCCAGTTGAGGCCACCTAGTTAGCACTGCAGCGTGTGTTTTACACGGGCAGCCGTCACGCTGCTACAGCCAGCATAAATACATTGGCTGTTCTGTGGCACTCGATACGTAACAAAGAAAAGCAGGAAGTTTCTCCCAAAGATCGGATGATTCTAGCCTCTGTACACTGACTCACGTCCCAGAAGACTGGAGTCCACATCAGCATCGCTGTGGCAGCCCCAACTTTGGTAAAAGTAAAGTTTGCAGGACAGCAGCTGTGAGTTATGCCAACTGAACGCTGAACCGCGTACAGCACTTGTACGTGAGTCCAAGTTATACTCAGACAAATTAGTTTTAAGTTGTTCGTCTCGCGTAATAACCGAGATATAGGATGACGAAATGTCGTTGCTCCTGTAGACTTAGTGACCATCCCTGTGCCTCCGCCACACTCTACAGTGGCGTATTTAGGACGGCTGTGCGCGGTACCACGTGACTCTTCATCACCGACTAGAGGCAAATGAAGTTACCGCTCAGTGGTACTCCGTCAGAAAAGTGGAGGATATGCCCACAATTTGTGTCCTACCGTAAATAACATGCAGCAGCAAGTGAAAATTTCTTCGAGTTTATCGGCGACATTTAAATACACCCTGTACACTCTAGTACCCAACAATGACGGCACCATTTGCACCAAACCAGTTAGACAATGTGCGAAGAGGGTAACAACTCTATAAGGCGCGTTCCCTTTTGTATAAATACTTCGGAAACCGTAACACTACGGGAAGCGAGTTGAGCATAAAATGTGCGCTTGAATTTAGTATGATAAATTTTTTTGGAAACTTTTCGCCCATAAATATTAAATGAGTTACACCTGAGGCGAGCGCATAAACGATTTGCATCGTAAGGGGCCCGCTACGCTTACCGAGGTATAAACAAGCCTGAAACAGTTTGACGCCGTCCATCTCGCTGTGTATGTAAACCTACATCAATAACACTACGTATTCCGTCCCACGCAACCTGTACTTATAATCACTTTTTCAGACACTACGTGTTTCGATCAAACCTATCACCATCACGTGTTTATACAAACACTTAAAATTCAAGGTAAAAATGCAAAATTTTGTGATATCTCGCAAAATTCTGCGTTTTTACCTCGAATGTTTAGTTTTTGTATAAACAGACACTGAGCATGATCGGCTTGATCGGAACATGTAGCGTTTGAAAAAATAACAAAAAATAACAAATACATGTTGTTTCAGACGGAATGCCTAGTGTTATTTATGTAAAACTTGAAACAGGCTATGTTGACTTTTTCATTCTTACTTTTAGTATGTCATTTTATCATACTTAATGACGCTTCTGACATTGACTTCCATACACTGTACTCCAGTTCACGTCCTTAACTACGAAAAACTACAAGTTTCCTTAGTCCCTTAGTACAGACAACGTATTCTGTGAAGAACAATATTTGTGTTCCCTTAGTAGCAGGCAGCAATAAACAATCTACGCTTTACAGCTGCGCATAAGCAATAACCCGACGCCCCTCCAGTACTCCCTCCGGACGAGTCCAAGTAAAGCGACTAAAATCAGTTCTTTGCGCAGTGCCATAAGACTGCGATCGGACTCGCCCTCTCGCCACGTTACAAGCAGTGCCACTGAGCAATTTTCACCTGTCTTCTTGTCCTACTCTGTGCGCTGCTAAAACATACAGTCTGAAGTAACTAGTGTGTTTTATTTCGTGAGAACCTTTCATTTTTCGTGAAAATCGTCAGATCAAATGTCAATGGCGGTCCTAAGGAAGTGATCCGTCTAAGCGATAACTGTACACAGCAACAGACAAATACTTCCACGATCAGTAACGACTAACTTGGTTCTCAAAAGCTCATAACAACTGAGCCGGAAGAACGCAGGAGGCTGAGAGACAGTTTTGCTGTCTGCTGCCACACTTGTGCTGTCAGTCTGGTCATAAACTGTGACTCTCTGAGGAACAATTGTAGCTTATTATAAGACAATGTCCCGCCATTGGCCTGGAACTTTCCAACCTACACGTGAAAAGGAACTGTATGTCCCATCTTGCTGGCCGAAAACAACTTTAAAATAGTAGCCTCTCATTCCTGTTCCCTATGAACAACATAATAAAAACCCCTGCTTCTTAATGACTTCTCGCTTGCACTTCAGCTCTGGCACGCAAATGTATCCTGCGGACTAGCAATTGCAAAATGCGCGGTGCGAATCCTCTAGGGCAGTGTCGCCCAATTAATTTGGCCACGGAATCCTCTCACAACTTTCGCGAGCCCCTAATCAAATTCTTATAACTATATGAAGCTATAAAATAGACCGTAAATAAGTAAACATAACAATACATATATGTTAAACAAGAACATCGGTTCATATTCAAAAGAAAAATCGCATTTTATGTACACTAAAACTGACCTCAAAAACTAATACACGGTTCAATAACGGAAGTCTCAAAAAATTACTTTCAAAAATATGGCCACTCTATTGGTTGTAATACTGCAACAGTTCAGTAATATTTGAAAGAATGAATAGTTGTCAAGTAAAAAACGGAAATTATTTTAACTGAATCTCAGAATATAATTTTAAACTGCATTTTATCACACTGTAACAGAACTGTCTGGCGGAACACTCTCTCTTACTTCGCGGAAGACTATTTGGAAAACGCGGCTCTAGCAACATGTAATTTTTAGGGTTCTTGCATAAAAATGCGTAACGACATATATGTGTGTTGTGCCTACACTATGATGCTCCTGTGGCGATTATCCCAGTTCAATATCAGAACAGTCTATGTGGCATTTGTGGTGGACAAAGCGGTACAAGGGGAGGTTCTCCTCCCCACCATTATCACTCCACCAACGACTGCAGGTTTCTACAGAGCCCCACATTGCTAACAGGTATGAAAATTAAGTCACGGTCCAGTCCAGGGGTGCACAGCGCATCAGTATGCCGGACTCAATTATAAATCCCAATCTAATGTTCCCAAGAGACGTTACAAATCGGACACCAATACAATTTACAACAACAGCCTTCAACCAACATTTACAAGTAATGTGGACACATACATGAATACAAAGTCCCCCCGCACTGTTGCAGTCACTATTTGATGCGGACGTTATAAAAGTCACAAGGAGCGACAATCACTGGTTGTCGCATCCCGTTATGCATCAAAATTTCATCTTAACATTCACACAGTAAAAACAGCAACAGTTGATCAACCTTTTAAAGCCCAGTGGTTACTTTATGTACCAGCAGGTTTAATATCCACAAATCATACGTTCTGACCACACAGTGTATTTATGTGTTTTGTATGGATCTCAAGAACAAACAGCATTAACTGACTCGTTTTTACAACCGAGACGGAGAGTGTTTAATGCGTGGTACGAACTGAATCTTTAAATATGATTCACGTTCGTCTCTCTAAATGGTTAAGAGTACTTAAAACTATGCTATATATTTAGGGCAGTGTGTGCTTCAGTAATACGTTGTCTGTGTCAAACACATATACACAAAAGTTACCTAACGCACATACGAGTATATCGACAAGACGGAGTCTGTATGAAAAACGTGGACGGGCCCCGTTCAGCAAGCCATACTTGTGGCAACGATACGTAAAAATAATCAATAACTTCGGACACTGACTGGCCAGTGTGTACAGTGACTGGTGAATGTGGCCAACGGTCAATGAAGACAATGGCTTGTGAACATGGACAGTGACCCGCCAACGTGGACGACTGGTCAATGTGGACAGTGACCGGCCCATGTGGACAACGGCTGGTCAATATGGACAGTGCCCGATGTGACGTCGCCATACAGCACAGACAAAGGCGACTGGCCGCTCTTGACAATGACCGAGTATGCATGACATCGGTCGACAGTAACAACCAATGTCGAGGCTATCCGTGACTGATTTCGGTTACTGGCCGTGACACACACACACACACACACACACACACACACGTACACACACACACGTACACACACACACGTACACACACACACGTACACACACACACACACACACACGTACACACACACACACACACGTACACACACACACACACACGTACACACACACACACACGTACACACACACGTACACACGTACACACACACGTACACGTACATTACCTAAAAGTGTTTCGACAGAGCTTACAGGTGACCCAGGAACTGTTCGAAAGACAAGCTGCTTTAGACGAAGGTTATACGGTCTACTCGGACAGGATGCAGACCGATACGAAACAAAATCGAACTCGGAGACCAGAACACGAACACAGAACATCCCATTAACTCACACGAATAGCTTCGGAGATGGAACATGCGTGGGCCTACGCAAAGACAGGCACGATGTAGGCAGAATGCGTTCCTCTTACGCACTTCGCATAGGATCAGAGAAGCGGATGTTCGAAGGGTTACTGATGAACGGGTTTATAAAAAGAAAACGTATTTTCTCGGCGCGTGAGTACAGAGCCGGCGGGCGGATACGAGGCCAGTATGAAAGCAGAGCCTAGCAGGCATCAGTCGCGGAAGGACATGAATTCTAATGCGCACCGAATTCAATCAACAGACACGTGATACGGGCTCATGGCATCGCGTTCTTTACTGGACCAATTAGGCCCTACAGCACTTCGCGGACTGGTTTTCGCCCACCTGCCACACTTTAATGAAGACTGCAAATGGACTGCAGATTCAGGAATTACGTCACAGGATCACACCTACCGTAGACAAGATGTTCCGCTTGTAAATAATTTCTTTCAGGCTGCACAGCTCGTTTTCGGCTACACAGTTACGAGTGTTCATGTTTATGGAATAAATTAACAGCAATATAAAGATGAAAAAGGTATAGTCGTCTCTAACCCACACCATGAACGCAAATGGGGGACACAGGTACAGCTCCACTCATTCTTAACCGACCACTTTACGCCCTGGGGGAAAGAGCTCCTGCTACCCATTGAATGGGGGCTGGGTGGACCCCCAGAGCGAATCTGGACGTTTCGGACATCAGACATAAAATCTTTTCCTAGCCTGGAATCAAACACAGAATCTTCCTGCAACATAGCCTAGTTACTATACCGACTGAAGCAATGAAACTTCGGCGTTTAAATCGACTTTTGGGCACGCTTCTTATAAAACGCGAACATAATGTACCGCCTTCACTTAGGCAAACATTACTGCAGATGGGGCAATGGCTGGCCTGTGGCACATGATGCCACAAAATTCCACGTGCAAACTAATACAAGGCCCGGGGCTATCGGAGCTTGACCTCGGTGGCTGTGGTGACCATCAGAATGTGAATTACACGTACTCTTCTCACAACTCTATAAGTTATTCATACTCAAACGCTGCACCCACGAATATGAAGAAAATGACACTGTTTGGCTTTCTGCACGCCACGGTAGCTGGACAGACGGAAGGAAATAACTTGGAATGACAGAAAAACAGAGTGCAACATCCCTTCATTTATTTATTCACCGATTTACTCATGTATCTTCTTCTCATTTTTCATTCCCTTGTTACACTTCTTCCTTAGTCATCTGTTTTATTTAACAAAACCAACAAATAATCCGCCAATACTGCATTGTTAAGAATAACAGCTACATGTTTCGGCTACATTAATAGCCATCACAGAGCCGTATAAAATAAAATACAAATGTTGACATACAACTGCCAAGCATAGTAAGAGACCTCCAATTCTATAGCGAATTCGTGCGCAAAATTAATATGAGATGTGTGGTCTAAAATAAAATGTCATAAAATAATGCAAATGTAATAAATAAAATAATAGAAAATTCAATAAAATAAATGCCGTACTCGGCATCTTGCGGTTAACTCGCTACAGTATTTGGGAACTGGTTTTAAACAATTCGAGGTTAACTGATCGTTGTATAAGCACTGAAGACAATGTTTTGGTATTTCATCTGTACAGGAGAAGTAAGCTTGGTTCTTCTGAATATCACTGTATAATACTGTTTGACTTCAAATACATGCGAGTAACCTTACCGACGGTTGGCTCAAGCAGTCGCGTGTTTCCGACGTCCAGAGGCATCGTCCCTCTTCATTTACGAATTTGTTAGTTTTTTCTTTTTTTTTCTCACTCCGCATGCGCTCCGTCATTCCTTTATTCCTCACTGCCCTTCTTTCTATCTTGTTTCCCTCCCGCGTTATTTCTTTTTTGCTTTCTTTGTTCATTCCATTTGTTCCCTCCCATCTGTGCCTCTCTTTCTCTCTGTATCGAAGAAACCCCTGTTTGGCATTCCTCCAAGCAGAACTTTTAAAATCCCTGAGTTCCTTTATTCACTTCCAAGTGCAAACTCTTGCGTGTGAGGCGTAGAACTTGGCTTTCAAGACAAGCCCAAAAGCACTGCACTGTGCAAGAAAATCTCTGTACCTTAAATTCTGCACAGAATTCGCAGCATATTTCCGCAAATTATGCTTCCGGCACAGCTTTGACAACGACTGGAACAAATTTCTGCGCTCAGAGACACAGCTGGGTAGACGCTACAACGTTAACTAAATACAAGGCGAAATAAAAAATCGATCATCATGGGAAACAATTTCAGAAATAACGGAATCCAAGCTATGTATAACGGGTCACGAGCACAATAACTGAATTGAATTCGGAAGGGAGGTGGTATGACTCTAACCCCATTCTGTGTCCTTCGTACATAAGAGCTCAGACGTCCGAAGCCTCGTTAATGTGATTCACTGCGATCGCTTTTGCCCTGCCATGCTACCGAAGTTCGATGACGGAATCATCACACGTTAAGGCGTGTAAAGGCAAAGGTCACTCCATGCAGGCACAGAGGGGGAGTAGAGGTATAGCACTACGTTTTCTTTAACCTCGGCGCTAGATGTGGTGGGTGGTCAACGCTACGCTTCACCCCCTGGGAAGATCCCCTGTACCCACTTACAGGAGGCTGAATGGGCTTCGGGGCCGGTCTAGACCGGCATCGAAAACCTCACCCCCCACTGGGATTCGATCCCCGGACCGTCCAGCCCGCAGCGAGTCGCTATACCGAATACGCTGTTCCGGCCGTCTGTGAAACGCATAATGTTCCCAATTTTCGCCAACGTAAATTCACTGAAGTCACAGTCAGGTTCAAGACGCTTCGGGTTTTCCGAGATTCATACATGAATTCTCAGGCACCCACCTGTTTTTTGTTCATGGTCTACAACAACAACGTAACTGCTACAGAGGCTTTAAACTCCCAACCAATAAATTCATCGGCTACCGTGTTGAAAACGGCCACTGGTCCCCATCCTGAGCCAAATAAAAACAGTTCACGGCCTCCTACACCACTTCTTTGCTGTGTATTTTAATATTAACCCTTTAAAGACGAAGCGTATCTGTTTTATATAAGAACTCAGTGCATACCACGCTGTAAACACTCTCCACTTCGGTTATAAAAACCAGTCTCTTAATGTTTTATAAGGCAAAAGTTGCTGTTTGTTCTGAGATCCGTACAAAACACATAAACGCAATGTGGGCACCACGTAGAGTTTTTTAATGTTAAACCTGGTCATATGTAAAGTTACCGCTAGGCTTTAAAACGTTAATACATGTTGATGTATTAATATCAGCACCTAGGTCCTGCAACTAGTTTCCTCCTTTCAAGGTTTCCGACCAGAACTAATATTTCTCACACCCGCCATGCGTGCACTCGGCTGGTCTACCTCATTTGCCTTGAGCTGATTATCCTAGCAACAGTCCACAACGGCACAATTCATAAAACTCGGTGCTACTATTAACGACAAAAAAAACACGATTACATGAAGTCGGAGGAATGTATAATGAAAACATGTTTTCAGCGTCTTTATTGTGGTGTGGTTCATGATTACGCTCTAGTGGCAAATGAGACCGTGTCACTACGTAATCGGTTCCCGACGTTTCGAAAGAACAGTTTCTTCAAGAGTATACTAACTCCCGGAACTCTAAACCAGAGGCACACAAGTTTTCTCAAACACTAGGAGCCCTCTCAATATTCCTGACGCCAGACGCATGTATGGCATGAAGCAAATTCCACGCCAAGAAGTCACAAATATTAGACGCCACCCTATAAAATTTAGCCGCCACGACGACCTGGCTCCCGGGATTTGTGCTCCTGCTCTGGATCCTTGAAGATGAAGGCATTACGTTCCCTCGAAACGTCGAGAAACGATAACGCATTGAAGCGGAGTCATACGCTAGAAGAACGGAATTACTGTAGAACGTTGATACAACATCGTTTAATAATGATCAAGATGAACACAGGCATTTCTAGCCCTCAGTCCAGCGCTAAACTACAGTCCGGGTCGCGAAGCATAAAACGTCTGCGAGGTCAACTCATCTTTTCGCGTGTCTGCATCATCTCGTGAGCTTCAAGTAGGCAGAACACACAAGCGAGTTGTTTGGGTTGCAGAACACGCAGGCGCCTGCGGAAGTTCCATTCGCAAAACGAGGAGAGGCTGCCTGAGCCGTTACGAATTCTGCGTGCATTAGCGCAGAGTTCAGTTGCGGCAAGATATGTGTAATGACACTGGCGTACAGATGTCATCACGACCTGCAGAGTGAGGGAATGTACGGTGCCACACACATTCTTAACCCTAACAGTGGTCAGTTCAACACTCGGGCCGTCGTACCCTCAGCACTCGATCACTAAGGGGCTAAGTCACTGTAGCGATAGGACTTTCAAGACACCGTAGACCTTACACGCTGTCTGCACCAACTGCATGGGCCAGTCTACCAGAACATCTCGTCTCTACAATTATCGAAACACTGCAAATACAGTCAGTACACAAAGGGCTGTCGGACGAATTCAGTTTGGGGTATTACCGTGCTGCACAATAATATTACGGACCCCTTCTTAATAACACAGAACTTCATACGAAATTTCTAAGGCCTGTTTTCATACCCACATAAAACAAAGCTAGGTATTAACCTTGTAAATAACGCTGGTTAACCACACATATCAACTGCATTCACAGTAAAAGCTCTGCATTCTGCCCACAAAGTGTAGAGTCATACGCCTTCTGCTGAAACCAAACGTTCATTACATTATTTAAAGCAGTCAGCCTCCGACCCTAACATCAGCCAGATAAACCCAGTCCATATCCTCATACACTACATTTCTTTAAGATCTGTTATAGTATAATCCACCCATCTACGCTTAGTTCTCCCAAATGTTCTTTACCTTTGAGTATTCCGACTAAACAGTTTTTACCCAGTTCTCATTTCTCCCCCTGCGTGCGATTTCCGCGCATCTCACCCTAACACCATCTGCAAATACTAACTTCATATTCCTATAGTCTCCTCTCTTTGAGGTCCTAACAATCTCCTCAGCACGCCGTTCTGAATCGGTCTCTATCTGCTTCTTCCCTTAGGGACACAGACAAAATTTCACGTCCGCATAAAACAAGTAAAATGGTTTATTTTCATATGTTTATCTTTTACGTTTTAAATACGAGACGAGAAGACAAACAACTGACGTGAGAAACAGCAAACACTCCCCGAATTTAAACCGATTAGAAGCAAACACTAATACACGAAGATGCGGACACAACCTTCACATTAGGCTTTCATTTGTGCACTTGCATGTTAGTGTAAAGAACTCATGAATATATGAATAGATACAGGGAAAGTACACACGGAACGACTGACTTGGCCGGAAGTTGAGTGTAAGGTAACTCAAATATCCTGCCAACCTCTCAAGTCCCCAAGAGAACAATGCCTTACACACAGACAAGAGCTGTTCACTTGTCGGTGCGCATGTGAAGTAAATCACTCACAGCGACGGCGGAAACGCAACTACAATTCTAAGCAGAAATGTTCGGTAAAAACGACGTTTCGAGCGCACGTATAACAAGAGTCTCTTACAACAGCAGGCGGAAGACAATAACGCCTCGAATGTCACAGAATGGCTGTAACAAAAAAAATCTGCGACAAGCAACTGCAGTTGAATGAGATATCTTGAGGTTTCCGCAGCATTGCAGATGAGCATTCAGGTCTTCTAAGATGTGATTCCCGAAGTTTCCAAGTAACGTAATGTCTTAATCCGTAAAGGTCAAGGTGTTCCAAATCTTCTTCGACTCCCTGGCCGTTGAAAACGAAGACACTACGTGCTTTCGAAACGTCGGGAACCAGTAACCCGGTGTGACAGCCTCACATCCTGAACTAAGACTCCCAACTATAAAACTAAACGCTTAATGATAAACTGTCCACGTTAACATGTGATAATCTTGTGACGTAACACACTAACTGCTTTTAGTAGCCCATTTAGTTACATAAGGGGCTAAAAGCATCAGTAAATTATGGAACACGGAACTGTTGTTCATTGTGCACAAAGTACTGTGTACGTGCAAGGCTGCAACGCAAATAATTGTAGTCATCATGCAATACCTGTGCAACAACAAGCCTCGACGGCACAGTAAGTACAGACACTGCCGTTCTGGAATCAGTTCCCAGAAGGGACTTTTCTTGTCAGCCTCGTGTCTCTGCGGCCAGCCACTCTCATGAATAAAGGATTCTTCGTT
Source organism: Coptotermes formosanus (assembly GCA_013340265.1). Lineage (NCBI taxonomy): Eukaryota > Metazoa > Arthropoda > Insecta > Blattodea > Rhinotermitidae > Coptotermes > Coptotermes formosanus. The sequence continues at coordinate 1,305,390 of BLKM01001502.1, forward strand.
CAGGGATGAAGCGGCCGGAGACTGTAACTAACCCCTCGCCTAAATACGAGTCCGACGTTAAAAATGTGCGGAGTTTACCTCCACTGCCTCTACATGGCGTGGTGGATGAACACTGGGATAAATTTATCTTCACCACCTAATGCCTTGTCTGTTACAGTGTGCTGACAGACTAACTGCTCAAAGGAAGCCTCAGAGTTCGGCAGCCGCTGGTGTAGGCTGTCAAGTTACATGCCTAGGTGTCACGAATATGATCAACGTGAAGTGGCGACGGTCGGGAAGCAAGTACTGCATTAACGCTAAGTTTACACCGATGTGCAGGGATTTCCTGCATGTATGAATGAGATATTAAATCCACGGAGACAAGTCAATTATTAACAAACCGATGGGTCACTCCTGTACCCGCAGCATCGTCAAACGTCTCTATGCTTAGCCATATGAATCCATTCCACAAGCTCCCACCCAGTTTATGATGCCGTTTAATATTATCCCCTTAACAAACTTATCTCTTCGCACTCATCTATTACAGTCTGCGTTTCTCATCAGAATTCTGTATCCATCCACCACCTAACGCGTGCTGCATGCTCCGCGCATCTCGTATCCTTCATCTAATTTTTCTATAATACAGCCAAGTTTTTCACGCGGAAACAAAGTACTGAAAGGCGGACGGCGTCACCGGTCGCCGTGCAGCAAATGATGTCGTCCGCTCTATGGCGCGCAGTACTGAGTAATGCAGACAGTGGGGCGTTATGGGTCGCCATGCAGCAATGCAGCTGTGAGTGGGTTCCACTTGAAGCTGCACACCCTATATTTCGTCAGCAACACAAATCATTATGCACACGTCCCCTTCCCCCCCTGCCACTTCCTCGTCTCCTACCCAGGAAATCTACAACAATTACGAGCAATCCCTCTCTCGGCCAGTTCATACCCTTAACTTGAAAATCCTTGGTAACGGGCGTTTCTTCAAAAGCTGACAGTGCCTAAACCGGTCAGGGACTTATCTACGTTTATGAGGGCCGAGAACTGATCACGTCCCCAAAATACGCCTTTCTCCATTTCAGCATGTTCCTCTTCAATCTTCGCCGCCGCTTCTTTATAAACCATTTTAATAATATTCTCTCATCCACACCTACGTTTCGCAGACGGCATCATTCGAATTCCCCTAATGCTATTTGTGCATTTATCACCACCACGTACGCCACGCGTCCGGCGGACCACGTCGCCGTCCTTCATTAATTCACCCTAACAAATGAATATCGAACACACGGTCCGAGACCCGCATGAGGCCCGCCAGACTGTGTTATACGGCCCGCGGCCACATTTGTTAATAACGTACAGCATATACTACAAATTTACAAAATAATTTCGGCGACACGCGGCCCGCGAACCAGCCCACAACATGTGTAGCCCTTTGCCATGAAAAGGTTTGACGCCCACACCCGAACACACCAGTCACTTTGCACATCATATTACGACCAATTACTGACAGGCACAGATCACACCGGACAGACCTCAGTGACGCAATCTTAGACAAATTTAAAATAAGGTTGGAATTTACAGCGAAATATGGACAAATGTCCTCCCAAATTAAACAACCTGCTGACAAAAGACTTTAAAACTGTGAGTGTAAAATGCATAATTCTACAGAACTGTGTCAGAGGCAGGTGGAGCGTAGCTCTGCAAAGCTGTCTAAGCCAAAATCATTAGAAAGCATTACGATTTAATGGAAATATCCAATTACAGAAATATTCTACCAATTTGCATTTTCAATTGCTTAAGTAGCACTGCTTAATGAGTTGAGAAACAATGGCGAAAGCCTAAACACAAATGTATTAAGGAGAACACATTATTCGACAAAGGTCACGTTGAAGGACCTTACGTTAAATTTGCACTGAGCTTAGACGTGAATTGTAACCCTTTAAAGAGGAAGAGTAACCAGATTCGTTTTAAAGATTCAGTTCGTAACTCGGAGTAGACACACGACGTTTGGGTTATGAAGCTGCCAAACGTTTTGATGCAGAACCCGAACAAGCATCAGGCTGTACGTAGCCTAACAAACTACGTAGGCCTACGTCACCACGCTTACGACAAACCTGCCTAAACGGCTGTTGGTATCTTAGAGAATAGATGAAGTTTATAACCGTGCAGGACGCAGTGCACGAAGCCAATTACAACAAGACAGGCAAAGTACGCACAACGTAACATTTAAGCGCGTTCGTCTAACCACTGCTGCTGTGGAAAAGTAATAAATATTACACACTCTCAGTGTATGTCTATAGCCTTAGTCATCCAGCATGCAAAAGCGCATGCGCCGTATTGTATTCTTATCTGTGGCCTGTCCGGCTGAACCATATTTTTCCACATTATCTCATAAACGGCACGATTTTCGGGCAGAAGTTACTGAATATAAAATGTGTGTTTTGGTTTTCTCTAGAACTTTCGTCTGAAACATTTCTCATCTTGAGAAGAATTCAGCGAGACATTATCACATGTAGATACGTTTTCATGTAAAGTACCCGTGAATCTTTTCAGATTTTAATGACCCTTGAATTTTCTCGACAGAATTTAGAAAAATACTCCAACATCAAATTTCATAAAAATCCGTTCAGTAGGAGCCGAGCTGTTCCATGCAGACAGACGGACAGACATGACGAAGCTAACAGTCGGTTTTCGCAATTTTGCGAACGCGCCTAAAAATGCGTGACAGCGTGGCGATAATGCCGCGAAGTGGAAGTACTAGAAAGTGTATCAGCCCGGGCGCCTTCCAAATCTGGGAATTTCCGATAAAAAAGCGCTTTTACCTTTTCCGTCTTTAAAGCTTTAACAAATGCTGTACTCCTTACAGCCTGCCGTCTTCAGACCCACCACCCATTACGTCTATCGAATGCTGTGTGAACAGTACTGACCATCACCCCAGTACGCTGCACTAAAGCAGTCTTAATTAACCCTTTAAAGACGAAGCGTGTCTGTTCTATATAAGGACTCAGTGCGTACCGCGCTGTAAACACTCTCCACTTCGGTTATAGAAACCAGTCTCTTAATGTTTTATAAGGCAAAAGTTGCTGTTTGTTCTGAGATCCGTACAAAACACATAAACGCAATGTGGGCACCACGTAGAATTTTTGAATGTTCAACTGGGTAGTTCGTAAAGTTACCGCTAGGTTTTAAAAGGTTAATACAACTGCGCAATAAGAACACCGGCTACTTTTCCCATCTGCCGATTACAGCCGCAAATTTGTTCGCGATAACAACAGGCTTACAAGAGCGTTGGCCAGATCAACCTGTGTGTCCGCGCACTATAGCTAAATACAGTGTTAGCTACCAGTTGAATATCCCAGCCTCCGGACCACACTCATCCCTAACCCACGTGCACAGACTAATTGTGTTGGCAGCTTCGTGCAAGAGTGGCTTATCCAGCATTTCCATTACGTCCCATCCCACATATTTAACACCAATGGTAAAATTGGCCCTTATTAAACACACACGCCTAGGTAGTGAAGTGCATTATTTGTGGCAGCCACGTCCTTCAGTGGCGGCTTGTTCATTACCAGAACACTAGAACATGGAAAGCGATCTTGTGAAAGATGAATAATAATTTGATGAATCGTGTACGACCCGTGTTTTCTAACGCTCTCCAAACAAAATGCACACCCCGGACAACCGAGACAATCACTTTTCATATTTATTATCAGCGTCATGAAATTAATACCTGAACGACATGTTACGCGGTGACACAGAGAGGGCCCAGCACATGTTACCGCAAACCCGCGCATCACGGATCATGGGGCTGTCAGAAGCCGAGTCGATCAGCGTGTCAAGAAACCGCCTTTTATATAACCTGTTCACTGGTGCGTTCAGAAACGCCTGCCACTGCACCCCCCCCCCCCTCCCGCCCTCTCATGCCACAGACACAAAGCTCCACTTTCAGCACTCACACAGCCGGTTCTGCCTTAACTGGCTCTCCAGCTTAACCTTCTAAAGCCTAGCGGTAACTTTACGTACCACCAGGTTTAACATTAAAAAATTCTACGTGGTGCCCACATTGCGTTTATGTGTTTTGTACGGATCTCAGAACAGACAGCAACTTTTGCCTTATAAAACATTAAGAGACTGGTTTTTATAACCGAAGTGGAGAGTGCTTACAGCGCGGTACGCACTGAGTCCTTATATAAAACAGATACGCTTCGTCTTTAAAGGGTTGACAGCCTCAATTTAAAAAGGCTTTAATAATTAATGTACCTTAGTAACACTATTATTATTACGGGGAGCAGTGATAGCTCAGTCGGTATACTGATCACGTGATGGGCTGAACTACCAAGCAATAGTGGTTTGATTCCGGTAGCACCAACAGATTTTACTCTCTTCCAAAGCGTTCAGACCGGCACCGGGACCCACACACTCCCTCTCAATGGGTACCGCACTTATTTCCGGAGGGTAAAGCGACCGGAGAGCGAAGCTGACCACTCATCTCCATGTACGGCATTAGAACTGGGGTGCACCTTTACTTCCAGTCCCACATGCCTTGATGGCGTGGTGTTTGGGGAGGAAATACGCCACACCATAGTCACTTTTCTTTTTTTAAAAACGCTTGTTTGTGTTCGCGCCAAAGTGAATCATTTTTATTCCCCACTGCCTCTTAGGACATGCACTTGCACACGCTGTAAGCTATTTCATGTCCTTGACTACAAATAACCGTATGGCTTCCTGTTTTGTACAGTGCAACATTACTGTACGAGTACTGTGTACACAAAACTGATTTCTCTGCATTAAACCTTTAAAGACGAAGCGCATCTCTTTTATATAAGGACTCAGTGCGTACCGCGCTGTAAACACTCTCCACTTCGGTTGTTAAAACCAATCTCTTAATGTTTTATAAGGCAAAAGTTGCTGTTTGTTCTGAGATCCGTACAAAACACATAAACGCAATGTGGGCACCACGTAGAATTTTTTAATATTAAACCTGGTCGTATGTATAGTTACCGCTAGCCTTTAAAAGGTTAATATGGGGCAACACAAAACGATCTGCGCTCTGCAAGTGCTAACCCGACAACCCGCTAGTGCCTTCCGCAAACGAGTCACAGTAGTGCGACTGAGGTAAGTTCTTTGCGCAGTGCCACTAGTCCACGACCGGACTCTACCAACATCAGCACAAAATGATGAAATTTTTTACAGCACGTGGTCGGTCAATGTTTAAGACACTTGCATCGTTCGTAACATGAAAATGGTTTAACGGATTTTAATTAAGACAATAAAAGCTTCACAGTTGTACTGCATTTTTGTAACTTAACACACACTAACTTAATGCTACGAAACAGAGTTCCAGTAGTTAAAATTCTACAGGCTTACATTTTTCGGTAAACACAAATGGACTTCAAAACAAGTTAAATAGTAATGTTTTTCCTATTACATTCTATTAATTACTGTAGACAAAAGAGAACGCAGAAAAGAATCGTTACTGATTTTAAGGGAAGCAGAAGGTGTTAAAGACAGTACTGCCGTCTGAAATTATGTTACCCATGTTCTGACGCAGAAATGCAAGACAAAGAACGTAACCTCAAAAAACAAACAACCGGAGTTCTGGAAAGCAAAGTCTACCTTCCACGCTTTCGAACTTTCATGACAAATCCAATTTTGACACTTCCATGCATCAATACAGTACAAAATTATGAGGCCAAATCAGCCCAATTTCAAGAAAAAAAATGTACAGTATCAAGAGTGACGGGAGTTTAGAAGGAGTGGTACTTTGCATCCACCCAGAGTCAACAAACATCTAAGAAAACCTTTACTGAAGTCCTCAATTCGATCAGTGTTGTGACAAAGAGAAGGGACAGTCATGAAAACAGAGTTAATTAGGAAATGTATAAATAGGAAATGGGCCGATCCCAGTGCCCGCGCGGTCTAAGGCGTAGGTCTGCGGCTGAGCGCTTGCTGAGATCGTGGGTTCGAATCCCACCGAGGGCATGAATGTTTGTCTTGTACAGTGTTTGTGTTGCCAGGTAGAGATCTTTGCGACGGGCCGATCCCTCGTCCAGAGGAGTCCTACCGACTGTGGTGTTTGCTTCAGTGTGATCAAGTGAAATCACAAAAACCCTCGACACCTGCTGTGAACAAGTAGGTAGAAGAGGGACGGACTAAGTAAAGTATACAGAGGAAATGGATGAACAATTACCAAACTGGATCATTTTATCATAAATTGAAAAAGATTAAGAAACTAGGTCAAGTAAGACGTATTAAATGGAAAAGGCGATGGGTGAGGCATAAGAGAAAATGGAAGAGAGCGCAGAGAGCTGGTTGTCTGCAGCCAGGGGCTATACCAGAGATGCTGGTTCATAAGCAATAACAGCACGCTACCCCATTAACGCAATAAAATACATTTATGTGTCAGAGCCCTAGGGCTAGGACATTATAAAAATTAGAATTTCAACATCTCCCACGCGACGTTTTTTATGCCTACTGTAAGTAATTATATAACAACTCTGTGAAAATGTATCGTGTGTGTGTGTGTGTGTGTGTGTGTGTGTGTGTGTGTGTGTGTGTGTAAGCCTACGCACTGTGCAACGCATCTCTTAATGGATCTGGGTTGGATCATAGGTATGACGTCAGTGTTAGAATTCAAAAGTTCACTGTTTCATTTCTCACCAACAGTCCGGGCTGAGTTAAGATCAGAAACGGAAATGGAGTGGCAAGAGAAGGCGACTGCTTCTTTCATAATCTCATTACGTTGTAATTAATCTTTCTTACAACTGCTTCAGAAAAAAGGAAAAGCACACCAGACATGGAAGACAAGAAGGGACCAGGAGAGACAGGGAAGAGAGAAAGATAGATGGAAATCAGTAGAATTAAAACTGGACTTAAGAGCAATGTGTTGTGTGTGAACTGAATTAAACTGGCTCAAGAGAGTGTCCAAATGGATAGCTCTGAAGGTACCTGTTGTGTGTGAACTGAATTAAACTGGCTCAAGAGAGTGTCCAGATGGATGGCTCTGAAGGTACGTGTTGTGTGTGAACTGAATTAAACTGACTCAAGAGAGTGTCCAGATGGATGGCTCTGAAGGTAGGAATGAACCGAATTAAATTGGCTCATGCTCGTGTCCAAAATGGTGACATTCATCAGTAATGGTCCCACACGTTTGTTTCTACCGTAAACTCCACTTGAACCTATACAGTGCCCTGAAAGTTACTTTTCTAGCAAGTACCATTTAATAGGTCTGACGCCACATCCCGAAATGCTACTACACGTATACCTTGACCAAACAACACAACTCACCAACACCACTCTTCTACTTCAACGGACTGACACAGACGACACTTACCTGGAAACAAAAGAAATCATATTTAATCAGTTCGAAATACACATTACAAACACAATATATCTTCCTATTCGTCAAACTAACTTCCTAATTAAGTTTAAATGTTACTTTCTAGACACACACACATATTACGTCATTCCAAATACGACGACACAAGGCAGCGAAACAGCGCACCACTGAACTAGCATTACTGCAGCTAGGAGTAAAGTTATCCCATTCCAGGCCTAGACAGGCCCTCAGGGCTCCAGGAGGTTGAGAGGCACATCAAGGCGGTAAGATTGTCAGCCCTACATACCGGCTGCCTTTACCCCCCAGGAGTCATCTCTGGTACTCATTTCTGTTAGAGGCTGAGTCGACCCCAGGGCCACAGTGCGGCCAGAAGGATTAAGTCAATGAAAAATACCCATGATCCCATCTGGAATCGAACCCGCGACCTTCTGGCTTTAGCGCAGTGCCTCAACAAACTGCGCCACCGCGTAAGTTACATTGCGTGTGCAGATGTAACATTTCTGGCGCGTTCGCTCTCTTATAGCCCATAGACTTTCAATTAGTAACAATTTTTTAAGAAAACCACTGAAGATAACGGTATCTTAAATGTGCCTTTCCACATTTTACACAACACACACTACAGGATTTCTCTGTTTCTTAGCAACAGATTTACAATCGATCATAGTTGGTATCTCGTAAACGTCGACATATCGGAAAACGGCCAGTTTTACAATCAATTACAGCTGACATCTCATGCTGAACTGTCTCTTCAGCCTCAGCGCGTAGCTCACGGAAAACACAGACTGTCTCTTACAAACATCATAGCATGATATAATTATCTTACGTAGGTATTCATGTGAAGTATCTGTCGTGTGTCCGGTTATAACAAAAATCGGAATGTGCTGACAAATTTTAGTGCAACATCCTGAATGCAAACCTGCATGAAAATCCGTCAGTGGCAGCAATACTGCTCCATACGGACGGACGGACGGACGGACGGATGGACAGGCACAACGAAGACAACAGTTAATGCTGGCAACTAAAACGGTAAATCTGTCCCTCTCCACGCCATGAAGGCATACCGGGGGAATAGCGGCATAGCCTCACGCCCCGGCCGCTTTACGATGTGCAACCCCGGTACCCATTTAATTGTAAACTGGATGGGCCCCACAGACGCTTTTGAGAAAGAAAAATATCTTACCTCTGCCGGAATTCGAACCCCGGACCATTCACCCCATAACCTAGTCGCTAATACCGACTGAGCAATGAGCTGTCTAAAAATGGTGGCGGAGGAACTCCTATGTTGACGTCCCTGCTCTGACGTTACAAGTGTAAGGTCTTACTTCGAATCTCGTAGGACAGAACATATTCATTAACATGGATTTTATAGCCCGAGGAGGGGAAGGCGTTTGCTTCAAGCGCGCAGAGGTGTGTTGCTGGGGCGAAGACAAGAGACGGAGAGAGAAGACACTGATCTGATCTGAGTGACTGTCCAGAGACAGAGCGAGATAGAGCGCTGACAACTAGCGAAGGAACGTGGAACTAAGAGACGGCAAAGCGTGTTACCGCGATATGCAGCGTGGCATTCCATTTCGGTGTGCGTGATTAATGGGACTGCTGCACAGAGGGACTGTGTTCCTTTCACTGCACTGCAGAAACACAACAGAGGGACTGTGTGCCTTTCACTGCACTGCAGAAACACAACAGACGGACTGTGTTCCTTTCACTGCACTGCAGAAACACAACGGAGAGAATGTGTTCCTTCCACTGCATTGCAGAAACACACTGAGGGACTGCGTTCCTTCCACTGTATTGCAGAAACGCACAGACGATGCTCCTTTCGCTGCACTGCAGAAACACACAGAGGGGCTGTGTTCCTTTCACTGCACTGCAGAAACACAGACGGACTGTGTTCCTTCCATTGCACTGCAGAAACACACACAGGGACTGTGTTCCTTTCACTGCACTGCAGAAACACACACAGGGACTGTGTTCCTTTCACTGCACTGCAAAAACACATACAGGGGCTCTGTTCCTTTCACTCCACTGCAGAAACACACAGAGGGACTGTGTTCCTTCCACTGCACTGCAGAAACACATACGGCGGCTGTGTTCCTTTCAGTGCACTGCAGGAACACATAGAGACTGCGTTCTTCTCACTGCACTGCAGAAACAGAGTGCAAAAGCATTGTAACAGACAGCCGACTATAGTAATATGTTTATGACAACACAAATCTGAACAAATTTACTCCAATCGTGACGACAGATGTCAAATACCAAAATACAGGTCAAAGTGTTTTTACCCTTCAGTAATTTAAAACTAGGTATCTCACGCAAGCATTCTTGTTGAATCACGATGACATTTCTTAAATGTCACACTCCGACATCTTCTTAAAAGAATACGTAATCTCCGTATTTTTAAATTTTTATATTAATTTTGTAACAGCTGAAAAGGGGTTTGGGAAAAATAAAACTTCACTGGCAATCATTAGAAAAAAAATAGAACTTTTAGACTCCAAGCGCTGTTTTAAAAATAACTGTCCTGCATATTCATATCCCGTTAACAGGTTACCGGACAAAATCACAACTTACAGACGGCTAATAAATCCTTTTGAAGTGTGGCGAAGTACACATATTTGGAAAAAAGACATCAACATTGCATCCATTAAGAAATTACGGGCAGCTAAATTCAGAGAATGCATGCTACCGTCTGGTCCAGAATCTTTCGTCTTCCCGCCTTCTATCTACGAACATAAAGATTAAAACATAAAAAACTACAATTTTGCATGTATTATATGCACGTGAAACATCGTCAGTTACATTAAGGGAAGAACACAGGCTGAAAGTGTTTGACACCACCGCGTTGAGGGAGATATTAGGGGGACATAACAGGAGAATGGAGAAAACTGCAAATTGAGGAGCTTCATGCTTTGCACATCTCGTCAAATATTACTCCGGTGACCAAATCAAGGATGATGAGAATGGAGAGGGATGTAACATACATGCCGAAGAAGAAAAATGTACGCAGGATTTTGCTTCGGAAACGTCATGCAAAAAGGCCGCTTGGAAGACTTAGGCGTACATGGGAGAATATTCAAATGGATCTTCAAAGAATAGGATGGTCAGGTTTGGGTCGGATTCATCTGGTTCAGAACAGAGACAAATGTCGGGCTCTTGTAAACACGTTAATGGACGTTTTGGTTCCTTAAAGTGTGGGGAATTTCTCGAGTAGATAACGAGTTCTTAGCTTCTCAAGGATGACTCTGCTCTTTAGAGGTAACACTGCTTGGACTTTTGATGGATTCTGCAACGTACCCTAGCGGTCACACCGAACGTAGCCATGTTGCCAGCAAGTGCCCACGTGAATTACTACAGCGAGAAATGGAACCACCCACCAACATGACTTCCAGTTGCCTACATTTGGTGCATGTTATGTTGCTACAGTTCAGAGCTGTTTTCACAGTGTTGGTTTCGACCCTTCGATGTGCTGGCTGACCGACTTTTCCATTCAGCCATGCGTCCTTGGAAACGGACATGCGCTTCAGGTAGCTAAAATTACCTCTGCATAACCGTCATTCATTTGGTTCCTTCACGGAGCTGTATCAACGGTTGACGTTAATCGGCACTAAGATGTGTTACGCCATCAAGTGTGACAAACACAGGGCATGTAAAACTCTGCATCCCTCTTTTAAGACACGAACTCGGAATTGATGTGCAGACTGAAAACTGGTCCACATCAGAGGATTCGAACTGGCAGTATATCGAATGTCAGTACCATGACCACTGTGCTAACCCCGTGCGTTTGAAGAATGCATGATGCGGTTTTGCGGTTTACTTCATCTTCCCCCCAGAAACAGGCATACTCAAATGGTCTCACAACAACTTCCTCTGTAATTTACAATTCATGTGATCAGCTTCGGCACTTGCGGTGAATTTGTGGGATCGCAGACCGCAGACACAAGTATTACTGTAACAACCGTCACGAAAGTATACCTGTGCATAATCACCACGCCCGGAAGGAATCCACATAACGCCACCAGACAGGCCAAGCGAGCTTTCAGGTTCTCACAGCGGTGTTGCACAACTCCCGGTCTTCCAGGAAGTGACTCCATGTCATTGGGCAAGTAGTTCCCGACGTTTCGAAGGCACTAAGATCCTTCTGAACACTAGGAAATGTGTTCTCCCTGAAAATGGAGGCACTGAGGTCATTCGAAACGACTGCGTTATTCGCCCACTGACACGACGCCGCATCGAAGAGACATGAATCCTGAAATATGTATGTAATGTAGGAGAAAAGTAAGTTTCTAAACGCACTGTAACATGCTGACTCCAACACCCGGGCGCTAATATTCTGCACAATGTCACAGTTTTGAAGAGAACTGATTACTATTTGTCACACACTGGCCTGAGTTTCAAACCCGGTGAAATGCTAGCAGAGGTGCAGGGCAGGTGACGTGTATCGTGCCAGCATGGCTGTGACAACGTGCCTGAAGTGTGAATGAGAAGTGTATTTGCGCGTACGCCCCACACCGCCAGTATTTCATGCGTAATTCGGGACATTCCGTTGTCTTCCAGTCACTAAGTTATAAGCATGTAAGGACAGATACATTCCTTTAACACAACACTACTTACACTATAGTCAGATAGTGTTTCACATGTTTCGATCGGTTCCATCCGGTCATCTTCAGGTCTGCAATATTCGTAACATGTAGAGAAAATCTTTACCGTAAAATACTCGTACATATCAGCCCTACAAATTAGGCTGTTCTTGAATACACTGACATTCTTACCTATATTAGCACTCACGGCCCCCAGTATCTGACTATACAGTGCAAACAAAGTGCTTTGTTAACGGAACATGTCCTTATCCAGTTCAAGCGTAGTGTCAAGTGTTTAAATTTACTTAGCTACAAAGTGATGCACAAACGTACGTTCATATGTCTTGCACACACACACACACACAGAGTACAAGATAACAACAAACAAACAAACAAACAAACAAACAAACAAACAAACAAACAAGCTATACGCGATACAAATTACTGGCTATCATTTTTTGCAACCAGTGTACCCAATTTATTCCGTATGTCATGGATGAGTGATGGAACCGGGATAGCTCAGTTAGTATAGTGACTACGCTACAGGCTTGTCAACCTGGGGTCAGAATCTCGGCAGGAGGCAAAAATATGTCTCTTTTCCAAAATGTACAGACCGGCTCAGGGGCCCACCCAGCCTCCTGTTCCATGGGTACCGGGGGCTCTTCCCCGTAGGGGTAAGGCGTCCGGGACGTGAGGCTGACCACTCCACCTAGGGCCAAGGTTCAGAATTACTGGAGCCATACCTCTATTCCCCCGTAGGCTTTCATGGCGCGGACAGGTACAAACTTGTTACCGAAGAACTGTGAACATCCATCGCATAGTTGGAAGGAACGCTGTTTTTCATACAAATTAATAAACCGCAAACTGAGGTGACACCAACTGGAATCCTTACAGCACGGACCACCAACCCTTCTAAAGCAAAGGGCCACACCCGTTATTGTAGGCCAGTTGACGGGCCGCACGTGGAAAAATAGCAGTACCTCGTATCCCTAACCGCCTAAATTACTGTGTAATGTTTATAGTATATACATAATTTACAAATGTGGCCGCGGGTCGGCAGTAGGAGGCACAAGGCCTGCAGCTTCTTGTTTTAAACCGAGGGCATATGTTAGAGAAGCCGGTTTCGCTTCTGTCGTCGGGTATAAGAAACCATGACACCTGTTGTGTTCTCAATTTGACTGGATCCCCAGACCACGAACACTTCAGCAAACAAGACGACTCGGGGGATACACACGGTAACACGGAAAGTACAAACCTCAACCGGATTTGCGTACACAGAAGGGGGTCGGGTGGAGGGGTGCAGTGCTCAATCTGTAACAAGTAACTAGCGTCGGGGTACAACTACCAGACTGGCCAGTTCTGAGGCCGACAATGCTCTCTACCGGCTCAGCTCCGGGCCACGCGGTTACAGTGTGAACACCGCTCTCTTCTACGTAACGCTGAAGTCCATAATGTGTGGATCCTTCCTCCATGCCTTCTATGCGCCCTCACGTGTCCATGATCCAACGCAGAAGCAACTTGTACTTCATAAATAATTTGCGTTTCCTCTGTTTACATTATAAAACATTTCTAAGTTGAAATACTAAGTTGAAAAAACAGGTTCCAGACGGTCCGCTGTCAGTCGGATTTCGCGCAAGTCAGAACTGAGCATACATACGGTGAACTGTACACATATATATCAGGAAGCGCGGCTGAAGTTCAAACTCCAACACACTAGCACCTGACTGGCCACAGCGTCACGGCCCCGCCGCCAGTGTTATCGCCCAACAGTATTCTTCCACCTTCGTCTCACTGCGCTTTCATTCCAGCCAAGAAAAATTCGGAGCGCTTTCAAAAATGTTACTTTTTTTTAACTTTTATAAGATTGCGAAAGTCAGCAATTCTGAACCTTCATATGGCGTTAAGTCGGGGAGCGTCTGTAGTCTACCCCGCCGCAATAGCTTTGTACCGGATCACACACTGTTCAGACGCACAGTATCTCACCTAAACACAAACTAGAAATCATATAACCTAAGACTGAAGTGAGAAATTTATGGCAGCGATATTACGCACCGAGGGTGGCCTAGCACTGTCAGACTGATGTTACTAATGTAATGGAGCATACGGCCCAACACGATTACAGTCGAACCCGTTTATAACGACATCGCTTTACGCAACATCTTCTATAGCGTCAGATAGTCTGTGGTACCAATTAGTTCCTTTCTATGAACAATAACATTACACTCCTCGGTTATAACACCACTCGTTTATAACGGCACATAATATTAAGTCCTTTTCATAACATTATAACTGAGTTTCACTGTATTTCATAATAAAACCAATACATATTTTTTTGTAAAACCGTTCCATGTCTCAACCCGACCGGGTCATCGTCAAGCCTATGACACACGGAAAACAGGATCAGTTTCATTCACTACGACCATCGTTGCACGATCGGGTCGAAACACGTAGCACTTTCATAAAAACAAGATTTGCTTATATCTTAGATATTCTGGGATGTTACATTCAGTTGATGTGTAGTAAGTTACCGCCGCTTCGGGGCAGCATACCAGCCCCATCTTCAGGGTTCAAGCAGTGGCTGGCCCGAAACGTCGATAACCACCAATCCACGCTGTGTAATATCCCAGAAGAGCTAACCCATAATCTACCCCGCGGCGGAAGCCCGAGATCTCGTACAAGGTCTGTTGTTTTCATAAGATAGTTGTTTTGGATTGTAGCCTATTCCGTATTATATTGACAGTTTATGAAACACTTTGGGGCGTCTTCCATTCAGACTGCTGCTACACTAGCCAGCGATAGGAGAGTGCGATTGGTTTGGAACGCAGCTAGTATGGGACAGACGTGGAAAGAGCACGGAAATTTGGTGGGGCAACCTCTTCAAAAAACATCCATCTGAATACCAAAGAGAGAGGACGATAACACTGCAATGGCTGGAAAATGGGAGGTGGATGCAGCTGGCTCATGACTGTGTCCAAAATACTAGCAGTGTTGAAACCTTATGCTCTGTTTGCGCACTAATATCACGCAGTACGTGCAGTAGCACATATATCAGTACGCTTACGGCTGTTTGCGACGTCATGCCCTACTTCACTACCGAACGGATCTTCGCAAGACAGACATTTTTTGACAGCTTATGATTCGTCACTGATGGCAGTCTCCTTTATTTTTATTAATTGCTTCTCAAAAACTTGTTTTGAACAAACAACAAAAAAAAAAGCAAACGTTAAGAATTAATAGTGCTGCCTCTACCGAAAACAGCTGCAACCTGACACATTTCATGTACTTCACTCGGCTTCCGCTTGGGACAGCACTTCCGATTTCAACGTTTTGTTTCTTATTTACACGTTGCTTATGACCCGTTGGTCTCCTCAAGCAATTGTCTAGCATCAAGCATTAGTAAGGAAAATGTTTAACGTTTAAGGTTAAGACTAAGATACAGTTATTTTTGTTGCTTACATATTTTACTGTTTCAATGTGCGAACTGTTTAGTGTATCTTCACTTTCCATACCGAAAGAAGGCTGTACACAGGTTACACACAACTGACCTCTGCGATGAAGATCAGAGAGACGGAGCGTCCTTGAAGCTTCACTCTGCCGAACACCCGGAGCAAACACAAGTTGGCATGGCTTGACAACCCAGCCTTACAGTGACGTCTGTGTAAATAGCGCCGCGAACCGCTTAATACTGCAAAAAAACACTTACCGCTAAAACTATATAGCTTCCCTCAGGATGGACTTGCAACAAAGTTTCCATAAAGGATGACAACTGGAACTCACTAACGGGTCAAAACACACAGAGAACAGCGCGTGTCCGCAACATCACAAGCACTAAGGCTGCACAAGACAGACGACAGAGTGTTTGGAAACACGCAATGAACCAAATTTTTAAAACAGAGAAGCCGTACGCATTATCCACAGACCTTACAGAAAGACAGGTCAATCGTTAGATCAGGGATGCACAAATCCCAGGCGCCAGGGCGACCGGGCGACTAAATTTTGTACGGTGGCGCCTAATATTTGCGGGTACTCAGTATAGAACTTGCGTCATGCCACCCTTCTGGCGCCTAAAGTTTATATGCGGCTTACAGATTTTTGGAAAATTTGTGCACCCCTGCATTAGGCGATGCTTATATTAAGGTGAACGAAATAGAAAGTGGTGCGGGGGGGGGCGTAAATACACACCTCAATTTAGTCATAAAAGCTGAATGGCAGAGACCTACGGCAGATTCGAATTCTACAGCAGACTACGGTCTCTTAAAGGCTTCTACATCGGCGAAACATCCCGAAATAATTAGATACTCGAAGTCGGCAGTGTGCGTAGGTGTAATAACCTTGCGCTTGAAAAAAGTTAGTTGTGCGTGTTTATAGTTCATTAGAATGAATAAAACACTATGAAGTTCCTTAAGAAAGGTATAGCGATACATTCAGTTCCTTTTTTAGGGTTGCGTACACTTAACAGTCAGAGCCTCTACCTTGTTGACGCCTCTGATACGAAGTGAGTACAGCGCATTACACCAACCGTATTACTGCGTGTTCTTGCATTTGCGTCCATCCTCTCTCTTTATTGAGTTTCATTAGACGGGATACAACTTCTGCAGTAATTGCATCTGGTGTCTTTTATACACATTAATTTAAGGTTAATCTGTTAAATAAGGCTGAAAACTCTGGATTTAAGGTGCGTTCTAACCTGCACGGCGGCTATCAACCTCAACGCTGTCGCCGGTAAGAGCAATGGTCTAGTTTCGACAGCGATTAGTCATTACATGTGGGATAATATTAAAGTTGATCTCAAGGTCAAGTGGTCTGACTAGAGTTATCTGGCTCAGTACAGGGCCGAGGGTGGGTTCTTGTAAACAGAGTAATGAAACGTCGGATGCCATAAAAGGTGGGTAACTTATTGACCACGTAAGAGACTAAAAGGACAGTACTTCATACATTCAGGTGCTTGGTTTGTTAGTTAGAATGTAGGTATGGATCATGAAGATGGCGGCTACAAAAAAATTTAAAGGCAATCTCGGTATTGGTCTGAAACGTCTAAGATCAAATCCAGCACAGGACCTGCGTACCTCCAAAAATGCATAGTTAAAGCTTATGGACTGCTTGCGACGGGTTAAAATAACTTCGAACCAAATGCAATCACCGAATCGCACTACCGCTCACAGAATCCACTATGGACACGCCGCATTTTGATCGAAGTCCACGCATTTTCATCGAAGTCCTTTCCTCAAAAATATTTTTCCGTTTGCACTGAAGCATTAAAATTGCTTACAATCTACATTTTTCAATGCCTTATAGGCCCACATGCCCCGCTTTAACAATATTTACGACCTCAACCAACGGCCGTTTCTGGCTATGACTTTACAAATATGGCGTGCGTTCGTTTGTTTCGAGCAGCTATAATAATATGTCTGTAAGGATAATTCCATGGATTTAAGAAGCGAAAGGGGCAGTAGGAGATGAAGAGGTGCAGCTACTCCCAGGGCTGTGGAGTCGGAGTCGGAAGGAATTTTCGATGTAGTCGGAGTCGGTAAAAATGTACCGACTCCGACTCCGACCTCAGTCTAAAATCTTAACTAGATACTCCAACTCCAGAGCCCTGATAGATACAGTAACCATTAGACTTATACTTAACTATAGGTTATAAGTCTAAAAACTAGCCTGGTGAAACACGTGGTGGTAACGAAATACCTTACAGGTTTACCATTATTAATACATAGAGATTTTATGAAGGAGTCGGAATCGGAGTTTTAAAAACTGAGTCGGAGTCGGAAGTTTTGTGTACTGACTCCACAGACTTGGCTACACCACAGCTCAACAAACTGCCCACTACCATCATCTACACTAGCCCAACAGACAACAAAACATAACTACAAAACGCTCACATCCCACAGCTTTACAGAATCATTTTCAGGCCATCACGAATACGTTTTGATTGGTATCTCCTCGATTTTAAAAGGTAAACTGAGAACTCGGGTTTTACAGCACACCACGGTCTCTTATGGGCTTTTACTTTAAAGGAACATCACCAAATAATTAGGTACCGGCTGTTGACAGTGTGCACATAAGTAATAACTTTTTGCACGCAATAAGTTAGCTACAAGTGTTTACAGTTCATTAGTACGCAGTAAAAAGTTAAGAGTTTCCTTAATAACAACTTACACTCTTCTTTTTTTGCGGGGTTGCGCCTGCTTAAAGTAACAGTCCGTCTTATTTTCATCTCGTATTCGAAGCGAATACAGTTCAGCCCAAACGTTCACCTGCTGCATGTGCTTGCGTGTGAGTGTCTGCCAGTGTTTCTCAACCTGCTTGGGCCACTACCAAGATTATGCCAATGGCTTTTCCTTGCGACCCCACGAGTCAGAAATAAAGATACGTGTAAATACAGAACTTAATCGGTAGTATGAATGTGACATTTTCATCACCTCATTAACCCTTTAAAGATGAAGCGTATCTGTTTTATATAAGGACTCAGTGCGTACCGCGCTGTAAACACTCTCCACTTCGGTTATAAAAACCAGTCTCTTAATGTTTTATAAGGCAAAAGTTGCTGTTTGTTCTGAGATCCGTACAAAACACATAAACGCAATGTGGGCACCACGTAGAATTTTTTAATATTAAACCTGGTCGTACGCAAAGTTACCGCTAGGCTTTAAAAGGTTAAATTAAAAACAGGCTATAAAATCGGCAAGTAAATAATGGTGTCGTGACCCATTGAGAATAACTCCTCGACCCGATTTTGGGATGTGACCCATAGGTTGAGAAACGCTGCTTTGTGCATTCTCGTTATCGAATTTGACTTACGCCTGTATGTAAAATAGCTACCGTTCCAGCTATTCAGCACAAGAGTGAAGAGTCACTTAAAACGCAGTAATTATTTTAAGAATAACCACTTAAATAAAACTGGTAACTCCGAATTTAAGATCTGTTCTAACAGGCATCGATGCACACGGCAAGTTCTATAGGCGAGGGGCAACGATAAAAATCGCGAAGGGTTGCTTGCAATGCTGCTGCCATAAGAACAATGGTACAATCCACGGGCGTCCACCTTCTTATGGTAAAGGGCCACAACAATTACTGTGGGCTGGTGTGCGGGCAACAAGTCGAAAACCATACTAAGTGGTATAAGCCTACGTAACCGCCTAAATTATTGTATCATTTTTAGTAAATACATAATTCATAAATGTGGCCGCGGGCCGCATAATACAGTCTGGCGGGCCGACGGTTGCAAGAACACTGTTTAATCTAAACAGCGAATGGTCAATCGGTTCACACGTTTTCAACGAAGTTTCGGATGCCCCCACCTCCAGGGTCAATGAAGGCACCGTATTCCTTACCTAGTTATAAAACCACACTCCCGAATTGCGGATTAGTGGTGTTCAGTTTTAAATGACGTTCATTCAAATGGTGTTCCTTTTACTGCTACTACAGGCACCGACAAAACTTTGTTCAGATGGTAACAATTATGTGGAAAGCATTAAAAGCACGACTTTTTCGATGAAATGCAGGCCAGCCACTGTGTTCGCTTTGTCATAAAGGCTACGGGGGGGGGGGGGGGGGGGCC
>BLKM01001502.1:1330890-1531516 GCA_013340265.1 Coptotermes formosanus
CATGCCATCCTTGTGTGTGTGTGTGTGTGTGTGTGTGTGTGTGTGTGTGTGTGTGTGTGTGTGTGTTTCGTCTGTTTGGTTTAATTCTTCCGCAACCTTTGCTTCTACTTACTGCTTTTATGAGTACAATCTACGCACACTTATCAAGTCCGAATGCCATATTGACTTCATCACTGAAGGTTTTAACTGTTTATTATTATTATTATTATTATTATTACATAGTATTATAATTACTGTCTTTGACACCTGTTTCGGTCTTCTCTTCTCTCGTGACATCGTCTTCTCGTACTCTTAGTGTTTTGCAATTAACCACTAGGTTCTTGCGTGCAAGTAAATAAATAACGAATTATTCTTTGGAACCGGGACAGCTCAGTCATTATAGTGGCTACGTTACGGGCTGTAAAACCAAAGAATTTAGGCTCAATTCTAACACACGCTAGATACTCCTCTGTTCTGCAAAACGTCCAAACCGGCCCTAAGGTCCATCCAGCCTATTTAGTGGGTAGCGTGGACTTCCGCCGGGGGTAAAGCGGCCGAGATTTGAAGTTGACCTCTCATTTCCATCTAGTGCCGAGGTTAAGAATGAGTGGAGGTTACCTCTACTCCCCCTATACCTTCATGGACGAGGAACCTTTGACATCTACGTACCTGCAATCTGCGAAAGTTTAACAAACGTCATAATGTCAGCAATACCAACACAGATAGCGATTGTACCAATTTTCGTCTCCCTGTCTCCCTTTTCCGCAGTTCTGATTCGCCACATCTCTTAAACCCCTGCTACATAATCAATCCCCTTCCTTCCCCTAACCACTTCAGCGCCAACCTGCACGTAATTCCGTCTACCCTGAAGAGGGCAGCACGTTCCTCCGAAGGGCGTCAACTCGCCACTCTACACGGCGTCATAGTACCAGAAGAACATCATCCGAAATTACATATAAGTTAACCAACATTCCATTCCTCCTCCCTTCGTTTAGTTAACCCTTTAAAGACGGAGCTTATCTGCTTTATATAAGGACTCAGTGCGTACCGCGCTGTAAACACTCTCCACTTCGGTTCTAAAAACCAATCTCTTAATGGTTTATAAGGCAAAAGTTGCTGTTTGTTCTGAGATCCGTACAAAACACATAAACGCAATGTGGGCACCACGTAGAATTTTTTAATGTTAAACCTGGTGGTACGTAAAGTTACCGCTAGGCTTTAAAAGGTTAAGGCTATGAAACAAAAGTACGCGATGCTACGCATCGTCTCGGCATGTTTATCTCTCCAAAAATGGCACCTCGACCGCCCAACACACACGTCACCTGTCTCCGTGAATGCTCAATAAATGGTGCTTAGAGATATGAGGGGTGGTTAGGACGTACCGACTTAGCATTTGCACACACACGTATAAGCCGTCGAACATGGCAATAATTGTGTCAAATTAAATAATGCAAATCATCTTCCTCAACCTTAATTATTTTGACCAATGATGGAAACCTGCTGACAAATCCATTTCCTTCGAATTCTCCAAAACACCTCGAAAAATCTTGAGACGCTGATTTAAGCTCATGAACCATTTACAGACCAAGTTTAATCTGCATCAGCCTCCAGTTTAGAGTTCAGTTCGTACTGCGCAGTAAACACACTCCGCCTCTGTTGTGAAAACCAACCAGTTAATGCTGTGTAGGGAAATAATCGCTGTTTGTTCCTACATCCATACAAAACACATAAATACACTGTGTGGACAGAACGTAGAATTTGTGAATATTAAACCTGGTGGTACATATAGTTACCACTGAGCTTTAAAACGTTTGAGATCAGTAGCTTTCGCTCTGTATTTATACACCTTCATGTGAATGTGTCATTTCACGCAAGTTAAGACATTTAGACGTGTTCTGTCTGAAAATGCAATCACGTTTTGCCTTTATTTAACTGCTCAAAGATATATTTAAAAAGAACTGAACACGTATTTAACATCGACCCTGCTTGTTGGGATGCGACTTCAAGACACGCAACTGCAGCGCACAGACAGACAGACAGATCTGTCTCCCAAACAGTATCTTGTTTTGCAGCACTGTGCGCAACAGTCTCAAAGCCAAAGACAGAAGGCGTTTGTAGCACTGGCATTACTTGAAAATGCAATTATACGAACGCGGACGGGTATGCAAGAAACCGTGAATTTTGGTCTTTTTTTTTTTTCGTGTCAGATGAGGGTTTTAACAGCAACCCAGCTTGACACCCGAGCGAAATCGCTAAATCAAACTGACATGAAACAAAGGTACAAAATTTATACGGCCAAGGGTTTCACATTAAAACACCTTTACATTCTTTCATATTGCATGTTTGAGAGTTATTTCTTTATGTCCTGTTTCGTTAAACTCCATGCAACTGAAGTCAACACAATCTCTTTTTTGTTTCATGATGTCATTACTTCATCAAATGAGTGTTTTTAGAATTTCCGTCATACATTTAGCAAAACAATACAAATACAATGAGTCATCAATTAGACTGTCACGCAGCACTGCCGGCGATCAAAGCCGGGGTCTCTTCGAGGAAACTTTTTTTTTCTATACCTGGACAGTCCACGATGCCTCTAAAGCAGAGAGAATTACTCCTCATTATATAAAAACTTTTTTAGTTTTGGGTCAGTGAGGAGCCTAGCGGAGCTGGCGGGCTGATCTCTGCGTGTGACGTGGCAAGTGCAGTGGCTGGCTTTGTCCAGTTCCGTCCGCCAATGCGCTATCCAAATCTGTGTACAATTGACTCGCTCCTAGCCTTCCTGTCAAAATACCACCGGCCAAAAACGAACAAAGTACGCGTACCCACTTCCACGAACGCCTAACCAACAGGCACGCTCCGTAACAACTACCACCACCACCACTGACGCCTGTGGCAACTCTGACCATCGGTGTTCCCTCTAAGCTACGCGGGTGCGCGGCCGCACAGTAACTGAAATGCTCCCTCGCACTTTGAATTGCTGCCGCGCAGTTGGAATTTTCTTGCCTGTACTGTGCAGCATATTAGAAAAAAATTACAAGGTGCTGCGCATTCATCAGGTCGGGTAAAAATTTTCTGCTCAGAGCAGTAGCAAGTCCGCGAAGCTATCAGTATCTCGCACCAAACGTTACGAAGACTGGCTGGTCACTTAACCTTTTAAAGCCTAGCGGTAACTTTACATAAGACCAGGTTTAACATTAAAAAATTCTACGTGGTGCCCACATTGCGTTTATGTGTTTTGTACGGATCTCAGAACAAACAGCAACTTTTGCCCTATAAAACATTAAGAGATTGGTTTTTATAACCGAGGTGGGGAGTGTTTACAGCGCGGTACGCACTGAGTCCTTATATAAAACAGATACGTTCCGTCTTTAAAGGGTTAATTATGATTGTAAGAATGCTGAAAGAAGCGGTCAAGTAACATGAAACACCAACCCGATATTTACTGGGGGGTACTGAGAAAAAACAAACCTTACGCAGTCTAAAATTTCAAGCTGGCCAGCTCTTGAATATGAAAATGCACAACTACAGGGACAAAACTTGGGGCCTTCAGTTCGAACAGTAACGTAGGATGCGGCTAGACGTGGGGGACGCAACTGAGCTGAAAAAGCAGCTCTGTTGGGGGAGACAATGAGAGCGTACACGGAACAGTCTCGATGCTGGTGATTAACTGGGACAGACAAACCGTTAGGAACATCGGAATGCATTCTCCATGTAAAACACCTACTTTGTTCCACGAATTCATGAAACAAAAGTAACAAAATTACAACAGCATAAACCAGTGTTTATTCTTAATAAGATAACCACACATTATCGGGAAATATACAGCACATTCAATGATTGAGAATGTCATTCCATGAAGCGCGAAAGCAATCAACCTCACTTACCGAAGGACAGACCCTGACTGAGCTGAGAGTGATCAGCGAAACAGGAAAAGGGCGGGGAAAGCCGACTCACCAGCCATGTGGTCTCATCACGATTCGTCGAAAACAGTCACGGCACCGTCGAAACAAGGGTGTTAAATGGGTGACCACGAAAGGTCGAAATCCAAATATCGGTTTCACGAACATCGAGACCCTACTATACAGAAGTTTGCTGGCGAAACAGATTTAAAGATAACACACTTTAAAGACGAAGAAAAGTAAAATGGACTTGCTAATCAATGTTCCGCGATTTCCAAACGGGCACTACTTTTTGGAAGGATATCACGCTTCGCTCGTTTGTCCTTCTGGTTTGGATTGACACTGACAGGGGAAAGCCAAATTCCCCCCCCCCCCCCATGACGCAACAGCCGCCAGCGCCTCCTCACTTAGATACGCCACACGCGGTAGGACTCCTCTGTACGAGTGATCAGCCCGACGCAGTGAGCTCGATCTGAGAACACACAACACTCACAAGAGACAGACATCCATGCCCCCGGCGGGATTCGAACTCACAATCCCAAGACGCGAGCGGCCGCAGACCGACGTCTTAGACCGCGCGGCCACGGGGATCTGCCGGAAATCTGAAACACTCGGATAAAAACCTGTCCCAGTGCCACTCTGTCCGCCACAAATCTGGCGCGGGCGGGCCTGGAATCGAAACCGGGCCTCCGAGGTGAAAGACCGGCGACTAACCGCGTGACCCATAGCACGGCCCCTTTGAAAACGAAAAATAACCTGAACTGCACTTTAATACTCACTTCGTACCGCGCACGCAGTGAACACAATGCGTCTCAGAGAACCCTGTCAGCGGGCAGAACGTATGATCGTTAATGTTAAACCGGGTGGTACATAAAACAAGCCTAAGCGCTGTATTGTGAAGGGTTAAGGCGGATCTTAGGTAAGCAGGCAAGCAGTGGGAGGCGCACACAGCAGTTCGGCATCGCGTGCCATGGCGTGTTCTGCTGCCATCCCAAAGCCAACTGCACACTGCGCTGTAAGCCTGCCGACCGCTTTACTGATCTCAGCTGATGACATGCAAAATGACAGCTCACTGCATTTAGCAACAGGGAAATGGCATCGTCCGTATATTGGCCACAACGCGATAGCAGCAGGCGCCCCTATTCGTTTTAGATCCAGTTACTACGAGATATAACTTCCAGGCACGCACCAGCAATGAACCAATGACAGAAAACTGCGATGAGCTGATAACCGAGACTACTCGGCTGTCTTTGTCCCTGTTCTACACCACAATACACACATACCCCTCGTGCTGAATCTTGCTTGACTTATTTAGTGATGTTTTTCAACTGCAGAGGTTGGGACCACAAAGGATGGCTGTAATTATCTGGAAATCAGAACAAACCAGTCGTCCTCTGTCACAAGCAATATCCCCGCGCATTGCCCTGGAAGGACTGAAGAAAAACACGAAGTGTCCAGTCATATACGGGACACCAGAACGTGAAACGCGTTAAGCCTGCGACCGTAAACATTGGTGCTCTGTAGCCATTGATTTTAGGCTATTTAACGGCGTTTCTTGAACAGCAGAAGTAATATAGTATCACGTGAGGTGTGAAATTGTTCGTTCTTGACTACGTTGTTTACCGACGCTGTCCAGTGCTACGATTATATATACCGCGTCGGTGATAGGTGAGTCAGTATGCAGCACTGCTGGAACGATACCAAGAAAAGACCTAAGCATTCCGCGACACCCGTGTCCCAGGACCACTCTGTCCACTACAAACAAATCCCACATGCACTGACCCAGGATTGAACCCGGGCCTCCGCTGTGACAGGACGGCGACTAACAGACTGAACCATGGAACGACCTTGAAAATGTTCATGAGTAAGACATCTGAAAGGAGACGCCTGTGTCGCATACCTAAGTTCGTGGGATGTGGAAAGCCATATTAAGTTGTCGGGACAGCCGGGAAGCCGGTAGAGGATGGAACCAGCTACACCCTTGGCGCTGGCAACCTACGTACTCACTCTCGTGTTGGAGAGCAGTACGTCTGCTGAGCCATCGCGGTCGCAGGTTGCCACTGCCATAACGCGTTCCCACACCTTACTAGCTAACAACTCCCCCACCTGCGTGTTCTCATATTTTCCTCTATCCGTCTACACAACCCCAAATAAAGGGTATTAAAATATCCCAAACCGCTTCCTGCCCGATCCCTCTTAGTTCATAAAAAGAATCGCTAAATTAAAGGCCTACAGGAATCGATCAATTTTCCTCTACGACAGAATTCCCATTACATACATAGGCCTAACGGGCACTTTGCATAGCATTTCTGCTGTTGCAGATCTAAAGCGCTCCAATCCGCATAAATATTCAAAATCAAATTAGAGATACAAAAAGTTCTAAATATCTTAGCCACACAATTCTGGTCACCAGCAAAAGTGAGTCCGTGTTTTCCTGGCACCTAACGGTGACGCACGCCTCCGCTTGGCGCGCACATGATTAATTCCTTCCTGTTATGCCGCGTGTTCCAAGCACCGTCACACTAGACACGAGATAAAGTGGAAAGGCTCAATTGTGAAAAAGATTCTAATGACTTACCGACGCTATTGATCTCAACCTATCTGTATGCAATTCTTCATTTCCCCTCTGACACAAATGACGGAATGAGATTTCCTAAGCCTTCGATAGACACATATCGGAAGCCTTGTGGGAAATCTGCCATAATCCAAAGGTTCGGTACCCGCTCACGAGCGATGAACACTATGTTCTGACCCCTGAATCCAACACAACTCCCCACACCTCAATTCTTTGCACTAGGAAAGCATTAATATTGTCACGTATACCGCGTATCTTTAATCGCTTCCCCGAGCATGGGGAAATACGAACTCAGTTAAGTAAGGCGAGTCGGCCGAAAGATGTCATCTCTTCTGCGCCGTGACCTGACATGCTCCCCGCCCAGCTGTGTGTCGTCTCTGGTAAAGGAGAGGTCAGAGCGTGTGAGAAATTATTTCGGTTGAGCCAGGCGTGTTCACCTGAAATACTGTCACAAAAAAAACGCCAACACATTTCGTAAAAAAAAAAATCGCGCGTCACCAGTGCCCTAGAAAAGAACAATACACAACCCAGTGTAAAAATCATCAAATAGAAGGTTCACTGCCGGACAAAAGCACAGTACTTAAACTTGCATTTCCCTTTGATGATGCAGGATTTACATTGAGAACGTAATCAGCCTAAGGAATATATGTTGGATGTAGGAAGACCCCCATTCAGTTAGTGAAGTTCGCCTTAACCTTTTAAAGCCTAGCGGTAACTTTACATGCCACCAGGTTTAACATTAAAAAATTCTACGTGGTGCCCACACTGCGTTTATGTATTTTGTACGGATCTCAGAACAAACAGCAACTTTTGCCTTATAAAACATTAAGAGACTGGTTTTTATAACCGAAGTGGAGAGTGTTTACTGCGCGGTACGCACTGAGTCCTTATACAAAACAGATACGCTTCGTTTTTAAAGGGTTAAAGTGCGGTCAGTATGCGCAGCACAACAAGGCCCGTATTGTTAAAAGAAACAAATTCCGACCCTTAAGTTAAATTAATCCTCACACAACCATTCGGGAGGAGCGGAAGGTCACCCACACCCCCTGCAAACACTGAAAGGTAACACTGAAAGACAACTGGCTCTATGTAAATACAAGCGATCCGTCACGTGTCAAGGAAATAGATCTCACAATGTGCGATGCCTCGTTAAAAGCTGGAGGTCGGCATTTCGAGACTTCTGTGAAATAAGGAGTTTAAATGCGCAGAAAAGGCGGACTCTAAATTCCCTGCGGATGCTGGCTTCGTGTTCGATAAACTTGCCGCGAGACCTGCCGTACTGAGACTGGAGATTAAAGATACGCCCTGTATTACGTAATAACCTGAACAATTTATTTTATCCCTAAAATATTTAGGAGCATGCATACGTTTCCAATCAAATCTCACGCATCTTCCAGGCGGAGTTTACTAGTTGCGTCCCGCGGTCACTTTTCAGAAAAGGGCTATGTACGAGTTGCGTCCCGCGGTCACTTCTCCAGGCTGCTGAGGGTCTGGGTGTGAGGTGCGTCCCGCTATCACTTTTCAAATACAGCACTTGTGTAGCTGTCGTGTCACACGCTGCTGGAGTGAAGATGGAGCCAGTTAAGAGCTGATCAAGTGATACGTAGCAAAAAGGGAAAGATCTCTTTGTCATTAACGGCTTCAAGTTCCGTTTTCAAAAAATCATTACTGAGGGTATGGAACTTCGGGGGGGGGGGGGGGATGTGAGGCACAATCATGATAACGACAGCGAAGACAGCTTAAACCGACAGACATTAAATAATTCTGTGAAAAGGAAGGCAATGGAGGACACGTGCGAAAAACCGCGCAAACTGATTCACAAAGAACTGCACGGCCAGGACTCGAACACTCGAAGTTATCAGGACATACGGAACGTGAGGAGCGACAATCATCATGCGCGCTCCTCCCAACTGCTTCCTCTCCCAAAAAAATGTTGCAGAAACTCACGAAGCGTTAAGTGCTGTCCAGGTGTTAACACCTTCAAAAGAGCACTTTTTGTTTGTTAATGACTGTAAAAAAATATTGTAATGTTTTCCCGCAAAACCAACTCTCAGTTTCTCAGCTCGATTGACGTGCTTTACGTTGATGGGACATTCAGATCAGTTCCAAAGTTTTTCCACCAACTATTTACAATTCATGGACTCAACAGTAGTCACTGTGTGCCACTTGCATTTTTCTTGCAGGCCAATAAACATCAAACGTCATACGAGGATGTATTCAGATATACGTTTGCAGAGGCTGCAAAACTTGGCGTGAGTGTGTGTCCCACAGTTGCTTATGCTGATTTCGAAACCGCTATTCACAAAGCAGCGAGAACAGTGTGGCCGGGCTGTGAAATTAAAGCGTGTTGTTTTCATTTAGGACAGAGCTGCTGGCGGAAAATGCAATCTTTGGGACTTAGCAAGCAGTATGGACAGAAAGACTCCGAGGTAAGCCAGTTCTGGAAGAAAGTATTCGGACTATCGTTTTTACCACCAGCGGAAGTCGGCGACTGCTTTGCATATGACTTTATATCCCATCTTCCGAACGACAGGCGAGTGAAATAGTTTTGCAACTACCTTTTAGAACATTATATCGATTCGGACTCCAGTTTTCCTCCGCCTATTTGGTCTGAATGTTTCGCATCATCATTTAGGACCACAAAAGCATGTGAGTCGTTCCACGCTCATTTCAATGTACTATTTCACAGCGCGCATCCTAATGTTTTCGTTCTTGTATCTGCACTGCAACAAATACAGAACGAGAACTACATCAAAATAAGAAGCGTCATTGCACGAACGCTTAGGAAATCAGCAACCATCAAGAAAGAGGACTCATATCTTCAAAGACTGGACAGTATAAGGCCAACCTGATTTCGAGAATCGAATTTGTTACATCAGTGTCGTATAAATTTCTACGAAACACAGACTTATAGTTCCCTAATACTTGCACTTTTCATTATACTTGCCACTTCTGTATCTGTGCGTATCATTGCACACAAGATAACAGACTACGCAATTCCTGTTTAAATAATATTGGTAAAATTTTTATAAAATAAATGTACAAGTGGCATCTAAATCCTTAATTAACCCTTTAAAGACGAAGCTTATCTGTGTTATATAAGGACTCAGTGCGTACCGCGCTGTAAACACTCTCCACTTCGGTTATAAAAACCAGTCTCTTAATGTTTTATAAGGCAAAAGTTGCTGTTTGTTCTGAGATCCACACAAAACACATAAACGCAATGTGGGCACCATGCAGAATTTTTTAATGTTAAACCTGGTGGTACGTAAAGTTACCGCTAGGCTTTAAAAGGTTAAAAACAAAAGTATCTGTGTACACCTATGACAGAATTCTGAACGTGTCCACTCGTCATGTCGCTATGCTCGCCTTTCCTTTATATCCAAAGCTTAAACAACTCCCTGTGTTTTAACTTTGTGTTCATCTGTAAAAAACTGAACGAAATTTTTCCGCAGTTTACTATAAAACCTACAACAATACATATACATACATGTAGAGGAATATGAAGTATATATTTATAAACATAACGTACGTAACGTGTAAGCTTGGTGAGTCATCTACACAATCGGCACATGAAGGTGGTAAGGTTGTCAGCCTTACACACCAGCCGCATTTACCGCCGGGAAATATTCCTGGTACTCATTCCTGTTAGAGGCGGAAGGATTAACTCAACGAAAAATTCCAATGGCAGTAGTATGTGTTAGTAGCTAATATTCTGAGTGATAATAATAAAGTGTAAAGCTATACAACAATGCAAGAAACGGGGCTGGATCGGCTCAGATCAGTTTTGCAGCTCCATGTAAATAATGGACTTCAAATTTTAGGCAACCAAAAACAGGGCAATATAAACTGCCATAAAAAATTATTTATTTCACATGAAATATTATGTTTTTAATTAGTTTACACATTAATTACATTGATTTATCTGCTCCATTATCAGTTGACTTAATAAATCATACTGTCACCGTAAAAATAATTAACAAACAGTACCAGTTTGTGTATCTGTCCGAACTGCTGCTACAAACAACGCTCCGTCTCTTTGCCTGTACCGAAAACAAATCCAACCAAATTGTCCTACAGCGTGTATTTTCGTTACCCTGGCAACTACCCCTCAGGTAGATTGTTCAGCATTTTGTGGAAGTCGAAGAAGTTTATTTTTGGCCACATCTCGCTTGCTTTCACATACTCTGCAGCGCCGCAGACGGACATCGAACCAAGGCACCCTGGACCCCATTCCCCATTACAGATGTTCGATTTTTCCTATTACTTTTATACCTGAAAACTGACCGCGGGGCGCAACTCGTATTTCCCCCTTCCAGGAGTTGTGATATGCCACTCACCGGGGATCGTTTCGCTAAGCCTCGACTTTCTCGCGCTATTCTGGCTACTTCCTTCTTCTAATGATGCAGTTCATGAGAAGGATACAGACAGATCAAGACATTCATCCCACCGTGTAGGTGTGAACGCAAAAGAAGTGCCTACTTCCGGTAGCCTTCGAGCGATAATCCAACGGAAAACTATTCTTTTCGCCCCTTCCTCGCGCGAATCACGAGATAAGATACACTGATACGATGCATCAGTTTATGGGCAACACAAAAAAGCGGTCTTAATCCAGTTACAGCCCACTCCATTCTTCCCTCAGAAATCACGAACAGGAGTGTTGTAACATACTGTGGAGCTTCTGAGATAAAAATCGGAGGTCACAGCCCTGAGACCGGCCATCAGGACAGTCTTCTTGGATTTACCCAGTCACTCCCGGCAAATGCATTGACACAGCATTATGATAACCCACACATCGTGTCCAGTTCACACTGCATATCACCCTACGATTCGACGCTTGTATAATCCATTCAACTAAAAAGCGTCGCTAGATGCAGGGATAGGGACCGTCAGTCACAACTGTGTTTCAGGGTACACTATCATATAGCTGTACTGCGACATGTTTCGGCGTGCATTAAAAATCCATTATCAAGTGAATTACAGACCTCAAAGAACAAGACACGCAATGTACATCTAACACAACACTGAGGTGCGTTCGCGTAACCACTGCTGCCATGGAAAAGCAGTAAGTATTATTTATTCCAAGTGTGTGTCTGTAGCCTTAGTTATCCAGAACGTAACGCGCATGCGCCCTTTTATGTTTTCATCTGTGGCCTGTCGGGCTGTACCATATTTTTCTACACTGCCTCACAAACGGCACGATTTTCGGGAAAGGTTACAGAACATAAAATGCGTGTTTTGGTTTTCTCTGCAGCTCTGAAACATTTCTTATTCTAACGCAAATTCAGCGAGATACTATCACAAATGTGCATAGGTCTTCATGTAAATTACTCGTTATTCTTAGCAGATATTAATTAGACTTGAATTTTCTCAACAGGTTTTCTAAAATACTCAAATACAAAATCATATTAAAATCCAACCAGTGGGATCCGAGCTGTTCCATGCGGACGGACAGAGACATGATATAGCTAACAGTTGCTTCTCGCAGTTTGGAGAACACGCCTAAGTATTATCACGCACACAACATTAAACCATGTTCATTGTACACAGTCGATATCGCGCCTTTACAGTTTTGTAAATGTTAAATAGGCCGAAATCATTGACGCATAAGAAAATTATTACAGGATTAACAGCTATCCCACTTAAAAGTTAAATGCTTAAAAAGCAAAGCACGAAAAAGTTCCTAAGTTGTAAAATGTCGATGCCAAGCACCCGGTACCCATCTGCGGCTGGGTGGGCCCCAGAGCCGGTATGGACATTTTGGAAAACAGGAAAATTGTGTTCCTGCCGGGTATCGAAACCTGTACCGTCGATACAGCAGTCCAATCAATTGTGATAAAGGAAGAACACAAATTACAAGTCCTATAAATCTAACCACTTTAAGAAATCTCACTAAGAAAGACTTGATTGAATAAACACGTACAGGGATAATGAGGTGTGACCAAGAAAGACTAGCATACTCCCTGACATAACAAACTTTGTGATTATACATGACAGCGTACCAGAAAGCCAGTGAACTGCATGAGGCATCAGGCTGGCACGAGTCAGGATACGAACACTAATGCATACAGACTGCTTCTGGAGGAGTCACAATGGGCTACATGACCCAACGGATGAATGAGAAGATTAAGCCGGTTTGCACATATCTATGACAGTGGAACATGAAAGCAGGTGGGTCGGGATCAAGTTCTGCGACGGTCCTTGGCACACGGCGCAACCATACATTTATATGCACACACTACTGACTGTGAAGTCACGAACAATGCACTCGTTTCCGGAAATATTCATTCTTCAACCTGAAACAGCTTCGAATCTTTGTTTATAAACAGTACACAAATTATGAAGGCCACAAGGAGATTACCAGGAGCTGTGGTAGCTCAGTCAGTACAGTGACCAGGCTATGGACTGGACGTCCAAGGACTTGTGGTTCAATTCCTGAGAGGGGCAAGACATTTTCTTCCTTCCCAAAGCGTCTAGACCGGCTCTGGGGCCCAACCACTCACCTATTCGGAGGGTATAGAAGATTCTGGTGGGTAAAGAGGCCGTAGCATGAAACTGACAACTAACATCCACCGCCCAGGTTAGGATCTAATGCAGCTAACCTCCACTCCCTCATACGCTGTTGTGGTGTGCACAGGGATTTAACAAGAAGTCTACACTACGTCAACGTGAACGGCATCTCGTGCAGAATCTCCAGCGTCCGGGCGACAATCTGCGAGCTTCTGGGGGCGGCAATGTATCCCCATTCATTGTCAAAATCTACACTGTAATACCGACTTACAAGTGACTTGAATGTGCAGATATCGTGCCTAGCACCTCAAACAGCTGACTGGATACAGAACACGGAGACGGGATGTTTCAAAGTCCTCTCACACACATACATTGCACATGCCACCCGTCCGCAGAAGATCAATCGAACTTAAGCCCTTCAAATTCCTTTCCTACGTTTCAGTAACGATGCTTGATAATTATGTAGTCTCAACACAGAGCCAAGCACGCCTCAGCCGACATGACAGCGCTGTACATATAATCACATCCATGGCTCGAATACAAGCAGCATTTAGTGTCGCATTTAGCGGGGGAGGAGGCGTTACGGCCTCAAACTCCCCATCAAACATCGAGTGCTGCACATAAAAAGTGCGATATTCTGAAGAAATATGGATCAGAAAATAAATATTTTGTGATACGACGTAATCATACGAGCGAACGTCGTCGTCTGTGGTACCCGTTATTCTGGTACATGACGATGCGTCACTAAATGACAAGGCGTCATATCCCAAAAGAACATTTCATCCACGCCGCTGCAAAAGCCTAAAACCTCACAACATGCAGCAGTTCGCGAATTACGTAAGAGAAAACCGCCACAAAAAGTCAGCACTTCAGACAAGCTACTGTCCGCTGTCCCCTCCAAGCATGGTGTGACGTACCTTCGCTAAACCTCCAACAATCCGAGACCTACAGCACACACGACAGTTGTGATGGACCAACCGGAACACGTCTTCATCGCCCTCTAGACACGTCAGAAACTCCACGCTTGACACAGCGTCGAAAAAAAGAAACTAAATATACATGAAAAATTGTCTCTTTACACAGTCACCACTCATTAAAGCATACGGAAACACAAGCACCAAACATGCTGCAGTTTATCCACTCAGTGCCTTTAGGAGTTTCAGATGTTTCTCACAATAAAGGCCCACTATATCCCGAACAACTTCAACCAATTGGTCTTTGCAATGCAGACACAGTGTTTCTGTGAGCAAGGAACTGCATTTTTAAATACTATTTATATCCACTCCATGCTTCAATGGGTCGTCTCTTTTATTCGTAGCTGACGTCCCGAACGCTCATCTCCAACGAACGTCACTCTACTTTTGAACTTGGACACCCACTCAAAAACTTGCCTTCTTCCCACTGTCTGCTTTCCAAAGGCCACTTTTCGATATTTAATAGTGTCCGTACCAATGTTGTCCAGTTTAAACGAAAAGCTGATACAGACATGATGCTCTTTCTGGTCAACCACTGCCTACGCCAAAATCTCAAATGGACCCGTATTCATCCATCCTTAACAAGAGATTACTCATGCTAACTACAGCTTTTAATTGCTCAGCAGACTTCGTCTACACCTGGCGGCAGAAATTCGTGCTAGCAGCCGTAGTGTCACCTCACGGTAAGGCCGGAAACTATTTGGTCACATGACGTATGGAGGTACACAAAAATAAAACGTCGCGCCCGTGCACGCCATTAACGCATATCGAAAAAAACAGAAATGTCGCTCCTCTCATTCTTAGCCCCTTGTACAGAAGGGTGGGTGGGCGCCGGGGCCCGCCTGGACGCCTTGGGGGAGAGGAAAATCCTACTGGAAATCGAACCTACAGAGTACATCGACTACACAATCCTAGCTCCGTGCGTGTACGTCACGGCCAGCAGTATGTTTATGTGCCATCCCACCCACACAATACAGATCCAAGAACGTTACACAATCATGCTGAAAACACAGGCTTCAGGAGATGGGATTTTGTTTCATAGGAAATTTGCTTCGCCATTTCAGCCCGGCACTACAGATATCAGGCTATATGTAGGCGAACAGGGTGGGACGCCCTCGTATTTCCTTCACAAAGACAAACAAAAAGGCAAGCCCGGTCAGTTACCGGTCATTTCAAAACTTCCGTGGTGGATGAAACAGTTTCACAGTACGTCTGTCTTTGCATGCTAAGTGCACGCACTCTGCAAAAAGTCCGGCCAAATCCAGCCGACACAATACTAACCCTGTTTTCACGGTGGCGCTTTCTTTATATATATATATATATATATATATATATATATATATATACACACACACACACACACACACACACACACACACACACACACACACAGAGACATACACACAAACACGATAACTAGAGAATATTTCCCCTACCTTATGCATATCCGTCCTTCAATGCTTTGAGACTGCAAAAGGATATGCTCTTCAGATAAGAGACGAGACTCGTATTAATGCACACAAAATTTTTGTGTAAAAACCCCTTGGAGAGTGACTACTATGAGGACATACAAGCAACTTGGAAAAATAATGCTACCGTCTCTTAAATCAACTGCATTGGAAGGGCTCACTGTCGACTCCCAGCCATTGTCCGTGTTAACTGTTCTTAAACCTAGGATATTAAGACCTGATAATTACTTACCCTACAGAGATTTTAATACTTAAATAGGTGACTGGAAGTTCTTTGTTGTTTCCACGGACGGACCTTAATAAATCTACTTTGCCCAAATGTTTAGAATGGCGTTCTAAACGTATTTAAAAAAAACACGATCAATACTAGGGGTGCACAAATTGCGCGCTCCAGCTCGCTGTGGGTACTAAATTATGTACGGCGCCTAATTTTGTGGGTCCTCAGTATGAAACTTGCTTCAAACCACCCTTCTCGCGCCTAGAGTTTTTGGGTGGGTCAAAAGATTTTTGGAAAATTTATGCAACCCTGGTCTACACATTTTAAAATTGTGTAAATAATACTTTAGTACATGATATGACAGAAATCTTCCTTTAATAAGAAGTGATACAAATTATCGTTCTTGCGCAAACCGCTTGTTGGAGAAGAAAAAGGCGTTACCATTTAAGGATTATACATTCTACACGACGCGCAAATTATGAATGAAGCCTCGTCTAACTATAAATTTCACAGTACAGTCGAACTCGGTTATAACGTTATGAAAGGGACTGAGTATTTTGTGTCGTTATAAACGAGTGTCGTTATAACCGAGGAGTATAATGTTATGGTTAACAGTGGTGAATTAATTCGCACCGCAGGATATTTCACACTATACGCGAGGTGTCGTACAAACCGATGTCGTTATAACCGGGTTCGACTGTATTTGAATATAAAGAGCGCCTCTACTGGAAGGCAGCTTACCGACAGTACGGACGGTTCAGCCGAACACAGATGGTTTTACGTAGCGGTACATCACGCCAGTCATTATGACGTCTCAGTTTAATTTCCGACACACTGCAGATAGGAAGTATCAAATACATGCCTACCCTAGATGACAGATCGTGTGCATTAGTCATCCTCTCCACATCCTTCCCCACAAACTGTGTATTATCTACACGTCCTTCCCAACAAACCGCGTGTTCCCTACACAAACTTCCCAATAAATCCTTCCCAATTAGCTATATATTCTTCACACATCCTCAATAAACTGCAGTCTCTACGCATACTTCAAACCCAGCAGTGCATTCTCCATACATCCTTCCCAATAACCGGCAAATTCTCTACACATCCTTCCCAATAACCGGCAAATTCTCTACACATCCTTCTCAATAAGCTACATATTCTCTACACATCCCACCCAATATTTTGCACCTTCTCTACATATTCTCCCCAAAAAACTGCACATTCTCTACAAATCCTTCCCAATCAGCTGCGTAATCTCCACACACCCTTCCCAATAACCGGTACATTCTCTACACATCCTTCCAAATAACCGGTACATTCTCTACACATCCTTCCAAATAACCGGTACATTCTCTACACATCCTTCCAAATAACCGGCACATTCTCTACACATCCTTCCAAATAACCGGCACATTCTCTACACATCCTTCCAAATGACCGGCACATTCTCTACATATCCTTCCAAATAACCGGCACATTCTCTACACATCCTTCCAAATAACCGGCACATTCTCTACACATCCTTCCAAATGACCGGCACATTCTCTACACATCCTTCCAAATGACCGGCACATCCTCTACACATCCTTCCAAATGACCGGCACATTCTCTACACATCCTTCCAAATGACCGGCACATTCTCTACACATCCTTCCAAATAACCGGCACATTCTCTACACATCCTTCCAAATAACCGGCATATTCTCTACACATCCTTCCCAATAAGCTGCATATTCCCAACACATCCTCCCCAATAAAAATTAATGTGGCTGTTCCGTACCTTGATAGTTGTGGCAGTTCTGTTACTACAGTATTTATGTGACTAAGTCGGAGTGCACGTGCTGTTTATAAGATTCAGCCGGCACAGGTTTAAAATGTGTCAGTTAACCTTTTGAAGCCTAGCGGTAACTTTACGTACCATCAGGAGTAACATTCAAAAATTCTAGGTAGTGCTCACGCAACATTTATGTGTTTTGTATGGCTGTCAGAACAAACAGCGCCTTTTGCCTTATACAGCATTAACAGATTCGTTTTTATAACCGATGTGGAGTGTTTACAGCGCGGTACGCACTGAGTCCTTATATAAAACAGATATGCTTCGTCTCTAAAGGGTTAAAGTCCAGTGGTCTGATGACACGAGTTATCAAAATGTTAAGTTACTGTGAACCAGTGTAACAAATAGGCGAGGAACGCAAGATGTTCATAGGAAACCGGGCTCCGGCGTTGTGCCACGGACATCACGTGACAGCTTGTCAAGTTATACGCCCTACCTCCACGTCTCGCCCGCCAAGTGGCAGGAAAAAGGAAAAAGGTAGGCACTGAAGAATGAAATGAGGTAAGGAAAGCAAAGATTTTATACAGCACGCGCTGGGATAGATAAATCAGTACTTTATGCATGCTAATTACCGTGAAACTGAGCCAAACTAGTTCTGTGCAAAACCTAGCAGCACTTGTCACATGAACACTTTACGTTAGCCCCCAGTTTAGATGGATAATGAAACGTGCAATCACAACTGCCTTCCAACTCCGGTTTGTTTCCACTAAATCATGCCAGACAGAATATGACGTAATAACATATTTAGCCTTGCGTCTTAAGAAGTGGCGTCGCCAGCAGAACACACTAGCTCTTTTCGCCTAATATGATCCTGCCTCCCTCTCTGTTCCAATGAAAGGGCTCTCAACTAAGGTAAAGCGGTTGAAGCGTGGAACTGACCGCCCGCCTCCAGCCACTGTCTACGATAAGAATGAGAGGATCTTCATGTTCCCCTTTCTATACGTCGTCCTAACATTACTTGTTACGCACACGGTCAACTGAACACTTACTATTTACTTTACACTAACTAAACGGCCGAGCACGATGGCTCAACAAGTAACGCCTATGTCTTGTCCTTGTGAAAGACCCGGTTAGAATCCAGGCAGATGGAGGCAACAGAATGAGCGTTAACCCCAGTACATGTACGGTCAGCTTTACCACTACAAGATCGATATTGTGTATACATACAGTATTTGTGTTCCGCGTGCTTCTTACAGTAAACAAGAATTATTTCCCTGTATAACATTCACCGATTGGTCTTCTAGAAGAAGCACGCTGTGTTCTTTGTTGAGTTATGAACTGACTCTTTATACACACTGTACAATAACATATATAATTGTAAACAGTGCTATGTTTGCCTAGTCTTCTCGGATGTACGTAAGTAAATATGTATGCTTGACACACACCACGACACTAGACAAACGACAGATCCGTTCTGCTACAGAGGACGCCCTAAGGTGTCTATGACTGCAGTGGTCAAAGTCACTACTTAATAAGGACTAGTCATGGGCCCCGAGGGGGGGAAGTGGGAGGGGGGGGCGAAGCTCGACGCCAACAGACAGACTGACTGACTGTAAGCTGCAGACTGACTTGGACTTGCCCTAGTCTTCAAAGCGACTGTGATTTCCTGATAGTGGCATGTCGCGCTTTTCCCAAGGCCCTCCGCTAAAATGCTGAGGCACCAGCTTAAACCAGGCTGCGACAGCCTCCTGGAACCTCCTTACCAACTCAGTATGTACAGTAGCTTACCACTAAGCACTGTAGGCCTACAGTCCGAGATAATTACAGCGGCGTTAAATGAACTGGAAATAAATAAATAAATAAATAAATAAATAAATAAGCACTTACTGTAGACCTACCATTAGGAAATTTAATTGGCATCAGCAGATTTTCTGAAATGAAAAGTGCGTAAAAATATATGACTGCCGCATTAACTAATTTCGTGAAACAGAGTCCTTCCTGAGAAGCCACCAGGTGCTCAGTTAGTCATTAAATACCTAGCATTTTTTGGAACCCGAAGGTTCATTGCTGCATTCACAAGCGACATCCACCTGCCCTATCCTAAGCCACATCAGTTCAGTCCATGTCTCTCCATTCCAATTCTTGAAGAACCATTTCAGTATTATCCTCCCATCTACGCCTAGGTCTTCCAAGTGGTTGTTTCTCTCAGGTCTCCCCCACCAAAACCCTGTATGCACTTCTCCTGTCTCCCCCACGTGCCACAAACCCCGGCCATTTCATTCTTCTTTATGACCAGAATAATATTTGGTGAGCAGCAGAGATCATAAAGCTCCTCGTTATGTAGTCTTCTCCAGTCCCCTGTTACCTCGACCCGCTCAGGCCCACATATCTTCCTCAGCACCCTATTCTCGAACACCCTCAGCCTACATTCCTCCCTGAATGTTTCATGACCTGCGCATTACACGACCATTTCATGTGCACTGCACAAAGCACATATCAACTGTACGAACAGCTGGGTTCGTGAGGAACGCTGCCCGTCGGAATGTACATTTGTTAAGCCTGTGTGTGTTCCTGGTAACTCCCGGACACGCACGCACACCGCTTCACATAATTACGTCCTTCGGCATATACACATCTCCAGCACATGCGCATTAGAGCAATTTAGTACCAAGCTATCCACGCCCTGCTAGTCTAATTTTGTGCTTAAACCCATGCATTATTCATGACAACAGATCACAAAAACAGACCAAACAAACGAACCGCTTTCTAACGCGCAGTTAACGCCGCACAGGATTCCTGCTGACACACGACATGGCCTTGTTTTTCATAATTTACAGATGCTTGCTTCAGAGACCTTACTGTGTTTTAACGACGATTACTCAACTGCAGATGTTAACTTACCTAACAAAATGTACGACACTTACTTCGTGATTCGTATTCCTCGCCAAATATTATTCGGGTGATAAAATCAGGAACGACAAGATGGCGGGCATGTGGCGCGCATCAGGGAGAAGTGCATGCAGAGTTTCGGTGGGGAAACCTGAGCCAGCTTGGAATGTCTAAGGGTACATCGGTAGATAATATTAAAATGGGTCTTAAACAAGTATGATGGAAAGGCCTTGAACTGATTCATCTGGTCCAGGACAGGGACAAGTTTCAGGCTCTTGTGAACACGGTACTGAACATTCGCATTGCATAAAATGCGGGCAATTTCCCGACAATCTCATAATATTCTCAATTTTCTCATAAATAAGAAAGGGGGGTGTTTTATTTAACGACGGTGTCAATTTCTGAGATAATAGAGCGTCGATGATGGGTGAAGAAAAGAGTATGGCGCATTGGTGGAATGATACTTACAGGGGAAAACGGGAGTACTGGGAAAGAACTTGTCCCAGTGCCACACTGTCCACAAAAAGCCCCACACAGTCTAGCCTGGGATTGAACCCGGGTCTCCGCGGTGAGAGGCCGGACACCGACCGCCTGAGCCATGGCACGGGCTCCATAGTTTCAGTTACTGTTAGAGCGATCGAGGTCGGATGGTGAAGACCGTGGAAAAGATCGTGGCCTATTTTATAGCAATATCCATGACTTTCCAGGTTTGGCTTCAGAAAAACCACGAATAACTAGTCACGAGCGGTCTGATGAATCCGAATTATGGCTGTATTTTTCACGGCGCTTCGAAAGCTGTCCCTCGTCCCACCTTCTCGCGACTGGTTGTCACTATACGCAGTAGAGTACCACCGCTGCACGGTTACTGACAACCGCGCCATGGTTCAGGCGATTAACTGCGGTCCGGGTTCTATCCCAGGACAGGCCATGTGGAATTTTTCGTGCAAAACTGGCACTGGGATACTACCGGGGCTGTGGAGTCAGTACACAAAACTTCCGACTACGACTCCTCAATTTTTAAAACTCCGACTCTGACTCCTTCATTACAGCTCAATATGTATTAATAACGGTAAACCTACAAGACATTTCATCACCACCACGTGAATCATCAGGCTACTTTTTAGACTTATAACCTATATTTAAATATACGTCTAATGGTTATTGTTGCTATCAGGGCTCTGAATTTTGAGTATCTAGTCAAGATTTTAAATTGAGGTCGGAGTAGGAGTCGCAATCGTTACATTTTTACCGACTCCGACTCCACCTAAACTTCCTTCCGACTCCGACTCCACAGCCCTGGACACTACTGTAGTTCTGCCCCGTCAGTATCATTCCACCACTGCTCCGTCAGCAACTCACAACGTCGTTAAACAACACACTTAAACGGTTACTGGCTGCGACTAAGATCTGATCCGTAACGTTTCGAGTAGGAGAGGTTTAGCGGCCAGAGAAATATGCTTCACAGTCGGAAGGCCGCGGGTGCGGTTCACGTTCCAAGGAGCGGATAATCTGAATTCCGTCAGTCCCTACAAATCAAAGGCTGGAACAGCACCTTCAACTGACGCAGGACTGTTTCATTTCACGCGATTTCCAATTCACCAATAACATCCATATAATTCGATACTTCATACTATGACTTATGTAGCTGCCAAACCTTCGTTAAGTAACTACGAAACATGCTGCACGTCAGGACAATGCCACCTACCGCAATAGTTCTGAATCATTATAGCACCGTGGACCCCTTACAAAGTCTAAATAATTCAGAGGACCCGCGAGCCAAAATTTTATCACCTCGCGGACCACTGCCGTACAACTCGCGACAGCATTTACGGAACAAATAATTACAAACAAGAAACTGCATTAAGTCAATATAAAAATCCACTAGAACAAAACTGTCACTTTTCTAGAACTAACGACAATTACAGTGGCGTGAGATAAGAAAAACACTACAGGCTACGAAATTTTAAGTTCTATTTATAAGAACCTGCACAGTTACATTACAATTTCCGATGAACAGATTTTGTAAAATATTAAAAAGACTGAACACGACATTTCTGCCTGCTAACTCATGGGACGAAGAAAAGAATAATTTCGCGAACCCCTACGCGCAGGCGAACCACAAGAGGACCAGCACTGTCTGTTCGGACACATGTCAGTCCAGTACAGGCATACAATTTGACATGGATCGCAAATATAACGTTTCATTGCAAGCTGTGAGCCCACAAAATGTCAAACACACTTCAGAAATGTAGATTGTGTTCTTGTAAGATGTGACGCCGTGTAGTCTGGTACACTAACACCAAAATTTCAGAGCAACTTCCTGTCTTCAGCGTGGAAGCGAAGTCTCACACAATCACAGATGGACTAGTTATGAGACTTCCCAGAAACCAAATAATGTCCGCTCGCTGAACACATGTTACGTGACAGTCCGGTGCTCTTTAGGCCAGGGTGCGCATAAAACGGCTGTGATCTTCTGGATTATGTGACTGTGTCGTATGGTAGAAACCCTGAACACAGAGTCAGCACATTCCTCCGACACCATCTACCAGACTCGCAGTAGATGTGGTGACAGAAAAGCAGCAACACGATTGGAAACTACGTCCATGTTATTGCACTTAATACACAAAGACGGAAGATGGGGAACACCACTGATGGAGCCCGGTCGCAATCGCACAGCACTGCGGGAAGAACTACTTTCAGTCGCTCTACTTGGACTCATCCAGGGGAGGTACTGTTAGAGTGTCCGGTTACCTGGTTGAAAATTACAGACGGCAGGCCGTTCTGTGTTGCCTCTATCAGCCCAGCAGAGGACGCGTTCCTCATATAATACTCGTACCGTGCTGTGGCACTGAGACGGGAAGCCATAATTGTATCCGTACTCGTGGACGTGAAATAGCGTACAATGTATGGAAGTGCATGTCAGACGAGGCATTAGGGAATAAATATGCGCTAGTCGTCAAAATACAACCCCATGTTTTTAGAAAGAGAGGCAACACCACTGCAGGCACATACGCTTCCTCCATCCGTCCCACTCCAAGCTAGCTTCCCGCGCACACGGGTGCTATTACATTACGATCGGCCTCTAGGATGTCTAAAAAAACACAGCGCAGCTTTCTCGTGCGCTAACGGCCATGCAAATCCGATATAAACACTTGCTACGAAAACTGCAGATTGTGCGCGTGTAATTTTGCTGAATGGTATCCGTCCAAACTCAACCGCACATTGCATGAAGTTCAAACAAGAATTCACCAATCTTTAAAAAAAGCTCACTATAGAAAAATTTGTGCATTAATATGCACCGCTATAACTTCAGTTGAAACATTTTTTTAATAAACCGGACAAGTTTTATTTAATTAGAGGTACATCCACAATAACATGCAGGAAACCGGAGAGGCCTGCAGATAAAGCATAAAGAATAAAAGGAAATGGATACGAAGGGAAGCAAAAAGAGCTACAAATATCCTAACGCGAACCAAGGCATCGAAATGACCAGGGACGTAAGGGCCAGGCAATACAAATACCACACACCACACCCATGCTGTGGTCAAGGAAGCTGGGGTTAGGTTAGAGCGAAATGCTATACAGAGTGGCGGCGGGCCTTGCTTGGCTAACTTGCAAATGGTTAACCTCACTGTAAATGGACTTACATTTTCCATTACTACATAGCATGCAGAAGAAGGAGAAGTGTGTGCGTGCGGTGGGCCGCCGGAGGGTGGGACAGGCTACACTAAGAAGCACACTTCCTGAAGTCACAGTACTATAAGATAAAACCACGACTGGGGGGTTAAGGGAGGGGAGGGATTACAAGAGGTTTATCATTACTCTCTAGGTACTCCTTGATGTCGGCATAACTGTATGTACTCTGCAAATAACCTTATACGATCACAGTTAAC
Organism: Coptotermes formosanus; assembly: GCA_013340265.1. NCBI lineage: Eukaryota > Metazoa > Arthropoda > Insecta > Blattodea > Rhinotermitidae > Coptotermes > Coptotermes formosanus. The sequence goes on from BLKM01001502.1 coordinate 1,355,073, forward strand.
ACTTCGTCAATGTGATAGTCACTAATTCGGACGTTTCACGGCGCTGCAGAGGAGAAAGCTGGGCTTGGCTTAAAGTTAGCTTTGACGTTTAAGATTTGAAGAGGCCCCTAGCCTGTCAATATTATTGCTTTGAAACAGTACTGTCCAATGAGTCTGTCTATAACCGACTGAATATTTTTATGCAATATTTCATTTTGCTCGTGGGTCACAACGAGAAGACATGTTGAATGATACTGACGCTGCTTGTGTAGCCATTGCTTTAGCCCTGTGTTTAAACATGTTGAGTGATACTGACGCTGCTTGTGTAGCCATTGCTTTAGCCCTGTGTTTAAACATGTCGAGTGATACTGACGCTGCTTGTGTAGCCACTGCCTTAGCCCTGTGTTTAAAGGGAAAAAGAATCGCCGCCGGACCGACGAATGTTAGAAAAGGTGACCACAATGCACACACACAAAAATCGCATGACAGACTTAAGGCTGGATGAGCCAGACGACTACAAAATCTGTTTGCGGCTGGACGGTCCAGTGTTTGATGGGCCACTCAAAACCGTCACCCTACAATCGCTAAAACAAACACTAATATGCGAGAAGCAGTCACTCCCAGTCAGCGTTTATTCATTACGCACGCTGTCTGGCTACTGCAAATACTTTAGAACACTTGAAATTCATAACTGCTTGATGTACTCAGTTCATTCGAATGACTGTGCTATAGACATGTATACTGTTTAGCAGCCAGAAGATAACTGAATGGACACTGTGCAACACTGTCCACAGACTATATTCAATCTTTTCTAGTCTGTAGCAAGATATACTGTGTCAATCAGATGAAGCTTGACGGACACAATATTAATATTAGGGCTATACGGTCAGTAATATTGCGCAGTATTAATTACTGCACAGTATCACTGAACGTCTACACACACCTTGATGCTAACGTTGTTCCCTACGCGACATGATTGTACATCAGTCTGTTCGCACAAAACGTACAGTGAAACAGAATACAGGAACATAAAAAAATGTAGGTTTGTCCGTGTACACACCACCAACGCACTGACAGACAGTAGAGGCATGGCTCAACTCATTCGTAACCTCGGCACAGGATGGAGGTGGCTGATCAGTTTGGCGCCCGGGCCATTTTACCCCCTGAGTAAAATCCCCGGTACCCGTTCAGTATAATGCAGTGTGGGCCCTAGGGCCTGTCTGGACGTTTTGGAAAAGGTATATATCTTACCCCCACCGGAGATCCTCCAGCCCACAGCCCGGTCAATATGCTGAACTACCCCGGCTCCATACTGAAGACAAGAACATAAACTGAACATCACCAACACAGCGTCTTTTCATACTGGTGACATGGCGTGCCAAGCGATCGAACACCCCCCCCCCCTCCCCCGGAAGGCAATGCCATAATTTTAAAACTTTTACGCACATTTACAAACACTGGCCTTTTTCTTTCTTTCTTTTTTCTTCTGTCATTTTCTTTCTTTAATTCATTCTCACTTTTTACTGCATTCATTTCGTTATTTACTTTGTTCCTCTGCTTTCATTCCTCCCTGATTATTTTTTCTTCCTCTGTTCTGTAGGCTTGAAAGAACTCCCATCATTGGGGAAACTGGATATGATTGTTGGTGTTACTGAATGTATCAAGTGAATCACACTGCTGCGCTAAGTGGTTAATACAGACTATCACCACGTCACCAGTCTCACATGAACACCTTACAACAGTGTCACACACATCCCGCTACTCAAGTTCTCAGCCAAGATCCGCTGACATCCACAAAACACAGCACTTAGCACCACCACCAGCCTTCGTGCTACCGCCTGCGTTCTGACGCTTCACTGTTCCTCGTGACCGAATGCACGACAGAGCTGTTGTTTTATTTGGGCACTGCCACAGCCAACTGTGCCGTACGTAAGCAATACAAATTACAATTCCAGTCTTCTGTAATGTTACGCTGTGTCGTTTAGACAGCAGTGTCTTCGAAACGTCCGGAACCAACGACAGAGCGTAACGTCCCAGGTGACTTCAATCTTCATCAACGCCGCTGTGAGAACCTCAAATTTCGCACAGTATAATGTTGGCAACACTGAGAACCCACAGGTAGAAACTAAACTTGTCTTTGTGCCCTGGCCATCATGTGCCATCTAGTGCCGAGGTCAAGAACATGTGGAGCTATAATTCCACTCCCCTACATCTTCACAACATGGTGCTTAATAAAGCACACAAACAACTTTGCCTTCACTTCCGTTCCTCTGGCCTGCAGTATGCTCACAACCCTCCATCACCTTATTAATACTAGGCCTTACAAAAAGACATAAAACTAATGGATAATCGCATTTCGTTATAAAGGGACCACCATATGCCTCAACCACTTCGTTCATTAATCTTTCCTTAATCCCTTGAAACCACTTCGGGTTCTCCCGATCACCTTCCCGCCTTGACTCCAATATAAACCCACAGTGATAACCCCGACATTCTTTCACCCTCTACAGCGCTTTTATAAAGCAGGCTCTCCACGCGTCTCGCCTTCTAGCCGCCATAAAAAAAACCTGTACAAACACCAACTTCCAGCTACTCTAAAAATTAAACAATATCGTCTTACTCGCCTATCTACTTCGTTTCTCATTAATATCCCATCCAACAGCAAGTGACACGTTCTCTTGCAGGGTTGGAGCGGGGTGGGGGGATAAGGCGGTCAGAACCTGACGTCTGAAGAGATTTGAGATCTCCTGGGATATTACCCGGCGTCGTGTGATAATTGTTTACCGACGTTTCGTGACAACGTATCGGTCCCGTCTTCAAGTGTCGAGTCTGAAACGTCGGTATACAATTACCAATCTACGCTGCGTAATATCCGAGAACAGCGCAGATCTCAACATCGCGGCGGAAGCCTGGAATCAAGCCTAACGTCCGAATTCCGTTATGGCCTAAGAATCCTTACATCACAACCCGCAAGTAAGCACAATACTGACGCAGTGCCACAAATCCGCCACACTTTTAACCTTTTAAAGCCTAGCGGTAACTTTACGCAGCGCCAGGTTTAACATTAAAAAATTGTACGTGGTGCCCACATTGCCTTTATGTGTTTTGTACGGATCTCAGAACAAACAGCAACTTTTGCCTTATAAAACATTAAGAGATTGGTTTTTATAACCGAAGTGGAGACTGTTTACAGCGCGGTACGCACTGAGTCCTTATATAAAACAGATACGTTCCGTCTTTAAAGGGTTAATTTCGTTAACCTTCCCACTACAAGCTACAGTAGCAACGAGACCTCTGTCCTTCGGGATGTGACGCCGTATAGGTTGGTAGAAATTCACGAGCGTTTCGGAGAAGCCTACTGCCTCTATCGTCAAAGGTTCTTCCGAAACGATGGTAACTTTATGACAGACCACACGGAGTCACACCCCAGAAGACAGTGGGTGTGATCTTCACAGTGACCGTCATCAGGAGCTTTAGACTTAGCAGTCACAAGGATTTTAGGCTACAGGCATCGCAAAACCCCACGAACACAGAGCTAGTTTCCAGGCCGTATGTTATGACTACCCAGCAGCGGGTCTCCAGGACACAACGACGCTGCGTCAACAACGTGTGAAGACAGTACCAAGACACGTTCAGCTTACATTAAACTATGGCAGATTACATTTGCAAGTGGACACAACATACTTTACGAATGAACAATGCAAGCATTCTCAAGTCAATGCACGAATACGTCCCGACAGGCACAAGAAATGTAGGTCGACCAAGGAAAAGATGGAAAGACCGACACACATAAACACGGAACAAGCCTAGAATGGCTTACACCTTGTTACTGCTGTTCATGACAGATGTCTCCCAGTCAGTCTGATTTCTTGTTGTCTCTGCATATTCCACACTCACATCACTGACATTCTCAAATCCGTCACTGCAACTCACTGCTATGCATTACTCAAGCTTTGGTACAACATGCAGCCACACTCCCTTCAGATCTGACCGTGGCGTGGAGAAGGGGCAAGCCATCTGACAGACAGACCAACGTCAAGTCTGCGAATACAGACGCGGTCGCATCATCTTGCGCGGTATACGACCTCCCAAAGTGCTTGGCTTGTCTATTTTCAGTTAATGCAGTTTCCGGTAGTACGAAACCAACCCAGGGCCACACAAATCACAATGCTTACAATAACAATTGTACGGGACAAGCAGACGTTGGGGGTGTATGAGACAGAAGTAAGTGCCGGGAAGAACAGCCGGACACAAGAAATAAGGAGCGACGCAGTGAGGAGCCTGAAAATTTGTAGGGCTTGCGCTACAGCATTAGTGGCACTAAGTAAACTGAAGGGGGCTGAGATAGGCCAGACACACAGCACGCATGCGAGAAGTGTGAAATGCTTACAAAATAACGTCTTTCATTTCGGTGACAAGGGTGTAGAAGTAGAAGAACAAGTAGTAGTAGTAGTTGTAGTAGTAGTACCAGTAGTAGCAGTAGTACTACTAGTAGTAGTAGTATAGTAGTAGCAGCAGCAGCAGCAGCAGCAGTACATTGTATTTGGGCTTTATACATCCTGTGATTTGGTACACGAAATTATAAGTACTGCAATAAGGTATCGAAGTTCGTGAACCTCGGTGATCGGAATTCCGACCTTTCGTGACTGGTTCCAACGAATCGGAATGACACCAAGTCGTCGGCGAGTCGGCTATCCCCACATCCCTCCTATTACGCTCACCATTCTCAGCTCAGTCACGCTTTTTCAGACAGTGAGGTTTACTGCTTTCGTACTTTATGGCATAAGACTCTGATTCCATCAGTTAATGTATTTTACGCTTACAAAGATCGCCTGTATTTTAATATAAATAAACTCGTGTTTTTTGTACTTCTAAGATAATTTTGTATTTCTATTGCTGGCATTTCACTAATTCTAGTCAACAAACAGGCCTAGGCGTTAAAGTTGAAAATCGATGCCGAAGTTCGCGGGAGTTTTATAGGTGCGAATTCATCAGAACATGGGAACTATATGCTAGGCATGCACTTTATACATTTTTATTTTTGTCTACGTATAATTGTATACAGCTTCAAAATGGCTTAATAGGAGCCGAAACACGTAGCTGTGATTCAGTTTTTAAGTACGTTGATAAAATTTCGAAAAGCGACTATTAGCTTCGTCACGTATGTTCCTCCGTCCGTCCGTCCGTATGGAACATATCTGCTGCCAGTAAACCGAGTTTTATGAAATTTTATATTTGTGTATATTTCGAAAATCTGTCGACAAAATTCAAGCTTCATTAACCTTTTAAAGCCTAGCGGTAACTTTACATAACACCAGGTTTAACATTAAAAAATTCTACGTGGTGCCCACATTGCGTTTACGTGTTTTGTACCGATCTCAGAACAAACAGCAACTTTTGCCTTATAAAACATTAAGAGATTGGTTTTTATAACCGAAGTGGAGAGTGTTTACAGCGCAGTACGCACTGAGTCCTTATATAAAACAGATACGCTTCGTCTTTAAAGGGTTAAAATCTGACAAGATAACGGCCACTTTACATGACGATGTCTGTACATTTATGACAATATCTCGCTGAATTCTTCTTAGAATGAGAAATATTACAGGCAAAATTTGTGGAGAAAATCAAAACACACACACTGTACACTCAATGACTTTTTCCGAAAGTCGTGCTGGTTATGCGATGTGTAAAAATATGGTACAGCCACACAGGCCACAGATGACAATATAATACGGCGCATGCGCTTTGTATATTAGATAACTAAGGCTCACTCACACACACTCAGACTACGTAAAACTTACTGCATTCCACGGCAACAATGGTTACACGAACGCGCCCCAAAGTTACGTTTATGCGTATATTGACTGTCTTATTAGTAACCAATTACCAATCAATGTGGCGTCATACGCCAGAACGCTCTAAAAATCCCACATCATGCAACATTATGGGTATCTTCTGGGATGTGACATCATGCAGTCGGGTGTGGGTTTGAAAAGTGCCCTCAGTATGGAGATTATATGACCCTCTGATATACTGGCAACAAGCTGCTACCTGCTGCTGCTTCTACTGCTACCAACACGCGCCACCTGATATCTGTCAGCCTTGTAATACGAAACAGAAATGCCGCGAAGAAACATAACAGGCGCGCAGAAAATCGCGTGCAGGAATGCAGTGAGCTGAACTGCACTGCACTAAACACTTGCAACACCAATATACGCCGCAGCAGGCAAGACGTGGAACCAGCAGGTGCGTTTCAACACCAGATCACATGCTTCCGGGCAACAGAACTTACACTGCCAACCGATCCTTTTAAAGCCTAGCGGTAACTTTACATACCACCAGGTTTAACATTAAAAAAATCTACATGGTACCCACATTGCGTTTATGTGTTTTGTACGGATCTCAGAACAAACAGCAACTTTTGCCTTATAAAACACCGAGAGATTGGGTTTTATAACCGAAGTGGAGTGTTTACAGCGCGGTACGCACTGAGTCCTTATATAAAACAGATACGCTTCGTCTTTAAAGGGTTAACAGTGTCACTATTCTTTACGACAGCCCAACGCAGCATGGCAACTCAAATTTGCCTGTTTTAGTCACGTCGCACAGCACCTATCTTCCGGCAGATTCTATCACGATCCCAAACAATCAGCACTAATTTGTTTATTCTTCAGCGAACGTGTTTCAGCCCTCCTCATGTACCCAGTAACTAGGGGGGGGGGGGGTGGGGGAATTTATTTACCCAACAAAAATTACCTTTTACCCCCCCCCCCCCCCCCCCCGATAAATTAAGCACACAATTTAGTACCGCCTCCACTTCGGTACGGCTGCATTTCTCAACGCACCACAAAGCTTATTTGATACGCAGATTTAACTTCATTATTTCGCACTTAAATGTCTATGACATGGGCGATCCATGAACTACAGTTCGATTCCCGGTACGGTCAGATGATTGCTCTATCTTGAACAGTTTACTAAACAGCTCTGCGGCCCCAACCAGCCTGAGGGCCCTTTCGTTGGGTGCAAAGGCGCCGGGCGTGAAGCTGACCCATTCATCACCATCTAGTATCAAGCGCAACGAGTACACCTATACCTCCATCCCCCAATACGCCTTCGCGGCGCCGTGACTAATTATGCATACGGCCAACTTTTCTTTACTCGTCCTTTGCTATCTGTAAATTCTCTTACACATCCTGCAACAGGAAGCGACGGGGGGGGGGGGGGGTTCGAGAAAAATGTACAATGAGGAGATGCACAATTTTCGTATCACATTTTCACCAAATACTGTAGAAGAGCTGCCATTTATAAGACACGGTCGAAAATGGTAAGGTAGCATAAAAATACGTGTCAAAGAAACAGCTCACAAAGACATGGATTACATTTACTGAGGTCAGGATACGAAAAAATGCCGGACTTTTGTGAGCACGGCGATGAACTTCAAGGCTAAATAAAAAAACTGGAAGTCTTTGTCAAAGTATTTCGGTTCTGCAGTGTCAGTATCCTTCCACAAGTGCTACGTAACTACACTTCGCTCACCCACTATCGACGCTATATAGTATAATCTTAGCAAATGAACGCGGATTCGAATAAAAAGCCACAAAAACAAGCGTCGAATTTCTGCATCAGGTGGCGAATCCTCAGCAGCACCGCTGTGAGAACCTCAAATCTCGCAACGGATATGCAAAGAGAACTGATTGTCTGAATATTATTGTTATTATTATTATTACTATTATTATCATCATTATTATTATTACTACTATTTATTTTGTGTCTGTACGTCACAATTTTCATCTGAGTTACCTTGTTGTAGTAATATTAATAAATTACACTTTTTTATTGCGTGACGGGTTTAAAAATTTTTTCTACCCCCACCACCACCCAAATACGGGATGCCCCGATTTTTGGTTTTTAAAAAATAAGATCCCTATTCATGATGAAATTTTCTCACATCTCCTGTTACTTCCCCCCAGTTTTAAAGCTTAAACTGTCCCAATTATTTGGAGTCCTAAATTAACAGCGTCACTGTTTCTCAGCCAGTGGGAACAGACATGCGTCTATACGCGACATGTATTTTTCACTTCCATCACGTTTCCATACATTTCACCCAATGTGGATCTAGCCGTATCTATTGTCTGTATCTTTGTTACGCTCTCCCGTCTCCATATATTTCATTTCCTTTTAAGTCTACTTGCTACTGCTCATTCTTCATAACATCCGCCCTTAACCTCAATACTTTACATGTCTGTCACACTACAGGTGATTCACTGCTAGATCTATAATATTAATATGTTAGTTTTCCTACGGAGTGTAAAGAATATTGCCGAAATAAAAAACTACACATGAAAGACATACAGAAGTACACTAAATAACACGTCTACGCAGAAAGACACTCCTGTATTCACCTGCAAGGTAACTGAAATAAATACGTATCAAACGCCATCGAGCAGATGCGCAAGCAGAAGTTTTTTTTTGGGGGGGGAGGGTTGACCCTGAGGTTGTAATTTATGTTTGATTTTAGAACTTATACGAAGTAAAGAGGTGAAGGTCGTCGATCACAACTAAGTTTTGTGTTATTATATAACTTCAATGCAACATGTTTCGGCTTAAGCAGAAAAATCCACCATCAGACGAGATTAAAATACCAAATAAAAGTTATTACTTAAATAATAATCTTTATCCGTCCCATGATTCACTCACCTCATCTAAAAAACAATGTCCATGTTGTTGGTTAATTGCATCTACGAAATCGCAAGTTTTTTTCATTTTATTTTTTCACAGTTCTAACGTACGTGTCATCAGCCGATTCCCGTTGCTGATTTCAGCTGAGCAGTAAACCGCGCAGAACGTTTGACATCATCGTGTCCATAAAATCTGCGTTCTTTTAAATTTCGATGTGTGTGTGTGGAGGGGGGGGGGGGCGCAGCCCGGCAAACCCACCTTCAGTACGCCCCTGATATCTCCTCAGCTAGTCAAGAAATTCCCCAGACCCGAAAGTTCATAACCGCGTGACCAACAGCCCGCAACGTGTCCAAACTATGCGCCAGATGAATCCAGCACACGCCCTTCCATCCAACTTGTTGGATTCATTTTAGTATTATCATCCCATCTACGCATAGGTCTTCCAAGTGATCTCCCCTTCAAGTTTCCTCACCAAAACTCTGCATGTATTTCTCTTCTCCCCCATATGTGCTACGCGCCCCACAGACTTCATACTCACTGATTTGTTCACCGTGCTTATCAGTACGATAAATCATACTATTCCTCACTGTGCAACTTGCTCCAGTCGCCTTTTACGTCAAAATATAGCCCTACTCCTCAACCTCCTCAGCCTTGAAGTTTTCAGGTTTTCATGGCAGCTGTTGGTCAGTTTAATATCCCACAAGGCATCAACCTTCAGCAACATCGATGCGAAAAGCTCAAATACTCGCGTCAGAAAATATCTGTGACGTCCAAACTTAAAGAAACATTGCACTCTGAAACCAAATGGAGTAACTGAGAATACTTCCTACCGTAAGCACATATGGGTAGATGAAATGATCAGTAAACATCAGATAATGGCAATGAGCAACAGCTTCAACGGCACGGTCACAACTCCTAAACCGAACAGTCCACGGCAAACTGAAGCAGCACGCTGGTTCCTGCCTTCTGTGTGAGAAAAACATACAGTTAGGGTAGCCAGGTCAAAGACGACATCCTTATCGCAGCAAATGCATCCGCTACTTGTGTCAACAAATCTGACTCGTGCCCCAACAACAACCCGCCTGAAACTAGGACAATTTCAAATTACACCCACGTCTGTCTCCTGTACAATGGGTACAAGGGGTTTAGCTGTAAGGGCGTGGCGTGGCGTTGACCACCCACCCCCATCTAGCGTTCAGGTTAAGAATGAATAGAACTATACTGTGGTATTCACTTTACCTGCGGTCCCTACAACAGCACACAGCGGTACTCAGCACGGTCCGGCCACTGCTTGGCCGGTGTCGGAACGGCCAGGCAACATTATACTCGTTCCAAAAACATTTACTGTGGTCGCAGTGTACATTGTCACAGTGGGATGCTGCGTTGCGTTGTCAAACCGCTAGGGCGGTCCATAACGCAAGGGGCACTGCTATGAAATACTGTTAGAATTTCCTGACACTCCACGTCGCTCTACTGTCCAAAAGCAACTGAAAAGTGCTGAGGATTATGTAACCAACAAACAAACAAACAAACAAACAAACAAACAAACTCGATGCAGAAGAGTTCTTCCTGAGAAGCTAACAGGTCCTCTGCTAGTCACAACATTTCCCGCATTTTACGGAACCGCATTCACAGGCGCCGTCCACCTCTCCCTATCCTGCGCCAGAACAATCCAGTCCACGTCCCCCACACTTTTTAAAGGCCCATTTTAATATTATCCTCCCAACTACGTCTAGGTTTTCCAATTGGTCTCTTTCAGGTCTCACCAACAAAGCCCTGTATGCACCTCTCCTGTCTCCCATACATGCTACATGTCCTGCCCATCTCATTCTTCCTAATTTGTTGACGAGTACAGATCATAAGCTTCTCATTATGTAGTCTTCTCTCCCCTGTTACCTTGTCCCTCTTAGGTACACGTATCTTCCTTAGCGCCCTATTCTCGAACATGAGTCCTGAGGGTTACACGACAATAAACACTGGTCCATACGCCATCCCGTCGTAAATTCATAAAGTGAGAAAATAACATAAAGACCGTGTTCCGCAACTCAATGTTCACAATCACGCGTTACTTAGTACAACACGTTTCGGCATTAATAACGGCCATCAACAGGTACTATCCCTTAAAAACACCTTGAGGAAAAATACTAGTGTGCGCGCTTCAGGTCGAGGGTACAAAGTAATCTCATACTTTACTCCCCTAGCCTGTGCGTAGTGGACACATACCTCCTTACAGAATATTTGCATCCTCCAAATACATATCCTATACTTATAATATAAAACCGTACCAAGGTTAATATGCACGCCAAAAATCCATTCACGGGAACCACTTCACAGCAGAAAAGTAGAGTTCTAAGTGAAAAACGAAAAATCTAAGTTCATAAAATCAAAACATCTAAAAATATGCAACTTACAGGCCAGAGCACTGGCCTTTTTTCGGCAATATTTTTAACACAACCTACGTATTATAAAATTTTGGCTACTTTACAACACGAATTGTTTTGGAAGCCAGGAATTTTAGTTCGTATATTATTTGTAAAGACTAACTACGCGCGTTCTCATTTTGGCGAAAAGTTCCTCTTAGTTTCGTCACTTCCGTCCGTACGAATGCATCAGCGGGGCTTCCGCTTCACGGATTTCCGTGAAATTGTATATTGTGGACTTTTATAAAAATCTATAGAGAAAATTCAAATTTGGCTAATACCGGGCACCTTACATGAAGACACATATGTTTTATTGTTGCCGGCGACATTAAATCGCCTTAAAAGCGCTATCATCGAGCGAAATATCAGGTTCTCAGAATATCCGAGGAGGTAAAATCGTTACGCGAATACACCACAATGTTACATTATACGTACACTGCCCACCTGGTTTTGATTTTTACAGTCTTTCCCAAGTAGCATAAGCACCTATTCTAATCACATACTGTAAACGGTTTAACAGGAAAACACATACAAAACTACTCAATGTTACGTAGAGTTTGACCGTGGCTGGACTATAGGATGTATTCAGCCTGGAAGCGAGAAAAATGTTTGCAAACTGTAACACTAACATGTTGCGACAGCTGTTTCATAAATTTAATGTTATTAAACTAAATGATTTAAAGCGGATTACTAACAAATTATCGGCACCTAACAACTGTTATTGTGCCGCTCCCTGCGTACTAATCACGTTCAATGAAATCCCACATTCCACTCTTTACACAAAGCATAGCTTAGGCCCTGTGGCTATCTACAGAACAGAACATTCGAATTTCCCCCTCACAGACAACAATCAAGCTTAATCCTTCAATGAAGCTGGGGTATAAAACCGAATTACTGCGCTGGATGGGGCGGTTCTAAGAATTCAAATCCGTACAGTGAACGGAGGCCTGCATTTTTGAAGGGATGTACATAAGACGTGCATGATGTTAGTAGGTGATGGGATGCAAAATGGACGACCCTTACATCTCGACCGCTGGAACACTGAAATCGCAGGTTCAAATTCCACTCAGACCTTGTACTTGTAATGAACATTAGGAAACACTGCACGACGGAATTCTGCAGTATATCGAGTTTCGTATGTAGACATGGAATATCGATTCAAATTAATGATTTGTAGGTCGACAGTTTGTTATCGCGATGTACTTGATTCTTGAGGAGGTCATGTTTTGCAACATCTGGTGTGCCAGTGTCTGATTCCAACGGTCTGGTATCTATCAAATCGTTTTACCGCTAGAATAATCACCCCTTCCGTCTCTATGGTGCTGTATCACACCCCAAAAACTGAGCCTCTTCATACACACAGATGGTCCAAAAATCAATATCGATGTTCACCTGGCATGATTTAAAAATATAATCAACACGTACACTTTCCCAGAAGATAGTGCAATCGCTATATACTTCACATTGTCCCGTTTCATTACAATTTACACAACACAACACAATTTTCCACGGCGTGCGTTACAATGTAAGCGGAACGGAAAATCTGAAAAGACCCATACGACTAAGGCACGTGCTGTGTATTGCGTCGTCGATGTAGCAGTATCCCAATCATATTTAAAAACGGTTACACCAAGATCTGTAAAAATCCTGCTGTAATTTTTTAACCGCCGACACAGGTGACCGCACGGTCTACAGCGTAGGTTTGCAGCCGCTTGATTGTTAAGATCGTAGGTTCGAATCCCGCTGAACGCATGGATGTTGGTCTCTTGTGTTTGTTGTGTGTTCTGTAGGTAGCGGCCTCTGCGACGGGCTGATCATCACCCGCTTCAACATATAACATATACTGCGGATTATGTACTTCCGCGGCATATCCTCCTGCTTCTCCACGGAGCAGAGGCCTTCTTGAGAAGCTGACAGTTCCTCAGCTGGTCGAGAAATTCGCCGCATTTTATGGAACCCGAAAGTTCATTACCGCATTCACAAGAGCCCGCCACCTGTCCCTTTCCTGAGCCAGCTCAATCCAGTCCATGCCCCATCCCACCTCTTGAAGATCCATTTTAATATTATCCTCCCATGTACGCCTGGGTCTCGCAAGTGGTCGCCTTCCCTCAGGTCTCCCTACCAAAATCCTGTATGCACCGCTCTTTTCCCCCATACGTGCTACATGCCCCGCCCATCTCATTCTTCTCGATTTGATTACCCGAATAATATTTGGTGATAAGTCCAGGTCATTAAGTTCCTTGTTAACTTCCACAGTATATATCCGAATAAACTGCAATTACTTTACTAAACATTAACCGACTTGGGTTCCGTAAAAGTCAAGCAGTGCTTTGCGAGGTAGGAACTTTGTTTTTAAGAATTATTAACACAAATTTTGGCTTCAATGGGTTATTTATTAAAATCAGGGGAGTTCTCGTCCGTGAACTCCTTGCGGTAGCACCTAAAGGCCTTATGCGAACACCCGGGCATAGTACCCCAACGTTCCCCCCAGAAATCATCACACCAGAGTGACTGTGCGCCTCTCAGTCCTGCGCACTGCACGCACTGTCGCAACTCGTATCAATGGTACACACAATCACTACAGACGGCACAGTGCTCACCTATTATCTAATCCATTTACCCACTTTACGAGCACCTTACTTCAGCCCAGACTGCGGTATGCTAGGGGCACACACAAATTTTCCAAAAATCGATGAGCTGCCTCAAAAAATTCTTGGTGCTATCAAGGTGTCAAGCAAGTTCCACTGTGGTAAAAGGTAAAGGTGACCCTGTAACATGCCATAACGCACAGTGGTGAAAAGAGGAGAGTAGATGTACTGCTCCACTCATTTTTAACCTCGGCACTAGATGGAGTGAACGATCAGCATCACACACCGGCCGCTTTACCCGCAGAAAGACGCCCGGTACCCACTGAACACGAGGCTGAGTGGGCCCCAGAGCTGGTCTAGACGTTTTGGAGAAGAAACACATCTCTTGCCTCTACCGGGATTCGAACCTCGGATCGTTCAGCCCATAGCGCTGTCACTACACCAGTTCCACACTGAGGACCCACACATATTAGGCCACACGGTAAAAAAAAACTGTACAGCCTGGGCGAACTGGCGCCCACAATTTGTGCACCCTTGTTGTAAAGTAATTTCAAATTTTCGTAAGTTTAAAGCGTCTAGTAAATTTATTTTTCTCTTCATCGGGCTTACTGTAACTCCAGAGCACACAGTACTGGAACACCGGTCGTTTCCCAGCCACTAGTTTGCTTATGCCGCTCCAGTAATGCCGGTTGGTCTTCAGAATGTATACTGTATACAGTACCAAGTCCACAACAACTTAACATATCATATTCTGCAACTAACGTTCTTTACCGTTTCTCATTTTCCTTTAGCAATTAAACATTTCGCCAATCGGCTCTGGGGCTCTGTTTCCCGTACACTAGCCCAGCTTCTGGCGCCGCAGAGCTGAGTAATTCGTGCTGATATTGCTATGCACTTATTTTCCTCAAACCCTAACCTTTCGCTTTCCAAATGTGTAACGTCGGAGTGGTGAAATGGGGGTCGATCGCACGTCGCTCAGAAATGACCGGGCGGACAGGTCCTACATCCACTGAGTATCAATTATTTCGTGTCCACCCCCAAATATTCAACGTAGATACGAGTATCTTCGGTTTTAATATCGCTTAAGGGCGATAATTTTCTTACATACGTAGTAAACAAGCAAGTCTTGGTGCATTAGTATAGGAAAAATTTGGCGCGTAGACCACCTTGCACTTTACAGTGCAATGAGGCATACAAAGTCTTCGCCACGGGTCATCGGAAAACACACGGCTGTCCACCAGAACATCCCACAAATCGCCAAGTCAAGCACACCGAATAAGCTCGCTTAGGCGAGTCTGCACAGAATTTCATCGCTTATCGGCGCTGGAACGTGTGACGGTCGCCCAGTCATGTTCTGCGTCTCAGGCAGAGTAAGTGGTATGTGCGTGTCAGAAAGGTTCTGTCAGGAACAAATAGTGATAATTGACAATAACTTTGAGAAGTACATATCATGGAAACAACATCACCGAAAGTTGTGTAAAATACAGTACATCCCGCGTCTGGAGTGCCGTGTGAAATAATAATTTACAGAATATGATTTTTTGTAACACATTATTATTACCTGGTACTGCACTTCGCTAGATCAGGGAAACAAACCAAACAAACAATTCCATTTACTTTCTATCATTTCAACACGTTTCGGCCAAACTAGCCATCAGCAGGGATCAAAATGATTGTCTTGAAAGCTTCTAGCAGCTTCGCTGTGGTCCCTAACGATAGTCATTTATGCCGAAACATGTTGCATCGAGAGTAAACAAATGGAATATAGCGTACCCTGTTGGTATATTTTGCACACTTACAGAAGAACAGTTTCGAACGACAGATTCATCGATGAACAAGAAGGAAACACGAAAACGTGACGTCTTGACGAAAAGAGATTCTACAATTACAGATATGCATCCCCTTCCTCTAGACCGAGAAACAAATGCCGATACTGTAGGTGGTTTCCATATCGGTAGCCAATAAATTTCCTGATCTGTAACCCGTGTTTTTCTCGGACGAGGCACGGTTTACATTAAATGGAAATTTAAACACCCAGTATAGTACAGATTCGTCTTCCAGAAGTCCCACTACAGTTGCTCAAGTTCTTTTATTTCAAGGCGGAGTCTGCTGTGCGGTAAGTGCGCGCAAAATCATAGGCCTCACATCTCCAGTTTAATCCATGCGAGTATTATTTGTGGGAAGCACTGTAATATAGACGTCACTTGAACCCGCCTTCCTTGCAAGAACTAAAAGACACTACCTAAGGGGAAGCTACCGATATTTCAAGATTGTGGGTCAAGAAACATTTTCAGGAAGTGCGAGGCCTGCTTAGAAGCTGTAGGTCCGCACTTCGAGACTCTCGTATGAAATAAGGCACGTTGAACTGTGGGGGGAACATAGGCTCTTTAAGTGCCGGCGGATGCAGGTATTGTTGGGGACAGAGCTGCCGCGACATCTGCTGTGCTCTGGGGCGTGATTAGTGGGACGCTCTGTGCCAGTCCTTGCATGAATCACAGCATGCTGCAAATCTCCATTCTGATGTAACGCCACACATTCTGTTCCGCCGGATTACGACGCCGTGTAGTCTGGCAGGTGGCTACGGACGTTTCGGGGAATTGTCCTGCTTTCAGTTTTACAGTCCTCCTGAAGCTCCAGGAAGCATGTTCCTCAAATTCTGTAATCACCTACCAGTCTGCACGGTATGATCACTAAAATCCTGCAATATCATCTTTCATCACTAAGCTCACATCGGCTCCTAGTACCCTTAACCATGGGTCAAAGCAGCACGAAGATTATAACGACTTTCCTTAACTTCCATGCCACCCATACACTTTCAGGCCGTGTTGCTACAGGCAGGTAACAGACGACACATCTTTCTCTTTCATCTTCGTTTTACTCTATTTTGCATGTCAGAGTTGAAATTCGGACATTCAGTTCAATAAATGCCAAGATCAGCAAAAATAATACTCCAGCACGCGTGTTACTTTTTGTTAGATCTGTCTTAGTGTAACTAACTGCTCAGTAGAAGAAAAGTAGCTCTTCTATCTAAACGATTCAACAAAGCTGATGATCGGGGACACAAACACAAAATCATACACATGCAAATCCCTAAATGCTGCTGCATACCATTATACTGACCTGTTGTAAGTAAAAACTTTTCCTCCCAATAAATACGCAGGCGTACGCAATCTGCGCACAATTCTTGAACGGTGAGATGAGACCAACAGTCACAAAATATTATCACACTGAACGCGTGTTATATTCCGACAGCCATATGTGCAATTAACTCTCAAACGCGCAATGCAGGCCAAAATACTCTAACACTGACAAAAAGTCAGCGGTTTGTGTAGGCCTAAATAGGCCAAACCAATTACGAATCATATGGCGTAAACCACCCGAAACAACCGAAATCATGAAGGCTATGATCAATCCTACAAAAGGCGACAGAAAATGGCCTATTACAATACACGATCCTGATGCCAATGACAGTAACTAGCTGTATGCTCCCTGCATAGTGTCTTTCGCAATTCCGTTTTTGCCTTGTTAACTTGCCGATTTATTACACAGGAGCTGATAAAACAATTCTATACCATCATTAATTATAGTCCAAATATAAAACAAGAGAGACTTTGCTAACCAAACACATCTCAGTGCAGGCATGTATGTAAATACATACGATAAATATTTCTACTGCCTCTCTACTAAACACAGCGATACGTGCTGGTGCAGGTTACAGACCCCATTTGACGGACCAACCATTGAAATAACGTAATATCCTTAAGACACGTTTGTTAGAGCTGATGCAATTAGTGACGCCTTAAATAGGTGGGAACTTGCAAACAGCGCAACTACACCTTACGGCGGGAGTGGAATGCCATAAACTGCGAACGCGGTCTGCCAAACCAATGCATCCTTGGTGTTATTTTTATCTTTCATCTCCCGTCCCCTCTGTACCCCTACAAGCATCTGACAGGACAAGAGACAAACTATGAAGCCCGTTACACTGGACACCCCCTACCCAGAAGGGACATCACATCGCTTCAAACTTCTCATCACGCAGCACACGGATAGCTGCCCCCCCCCCCTTCACGCCCGACCACTACTCTATAATTCCCGCCCCCGCGCTATCATCCTCTTTCCCTTCCTTCACTTTTTCACTCCCTCTCCTCCTGCATGCATTCATCATTTTATATTTCCACGCGCGGAGCCTGGGCTTGCACGACGGATGGTCTTTGTTCCGCGGCCCGCCACCTTGTTCTATCGTGGCTCATCACGGCTGCTCCTGACCCCGGAGCTTGTTGCTGCACGACCACGAAAGAGAGAGAGACGGCACACGAGGGATTGTTTAGAGGCAGCGGGAGAGAGAGGGGTTCGGCTGCGGACTGTGGAGTGAGGTGGAGTATGGGTTTATGCGGCGACTCCGTTGCGGTCTACTGGACGGGACAATTTGGTCGAGAGCTTGGCAAGGAGAATGGAATCTCTTAATTGTCCTACTTTATACGTACTTTCCATAATAGTGTCTTCCCATCACAAAACCTCTACTGATGCGGAAAATTTTAACATTCAACATTATGATATAAAGGCACATTTCTGGGCAGCGAAATACATTAGAAAATGCGAAGTTCTAATTTTGCATGCCACTCACTAACACCTCCAGACGATATGCATTATCCACACACATTGCTGTACAGCAAGGACAAATATCACACACAATATGTGCACGCGAACGGAATGAGCATTCCACAGAAGTCAATGACTGTCTTCTGTCAATAATGATGAATGGGCACATTTGACACTTCCCTGTCTTATAAAGTATAAATGGTGCAGCAACTCCTAAGATACCATAAACATAACACTCACTCATAAATTTATGTTAAAATCCATATTCTACTTTAGTGCACAAACTTTAAGAATAAGATTTATTCCCGCATTGTGATAAAGTACATGCAACTAGTCAATTCGACAACTCACCGCGGCAGATGGGTGCCTAGCAGGGGCTGGGTACATGGCTGCTGTCTACAAGTCAGCAGCGGCTCAGTGCCATTGGAACATCACCTCCACATTTTCCACTTCCAACAAAAATAAGGCGGGACAGCACCCACAACACTTTTCAAGCCGATACTTTCTGTCGCAGAACACAAGCCTCTTCACAAGCTGTCTACGCCACAACCGTCACAGCACTGTTTCACGACATCAACCAAAGACACACACATCTCGGTATCGTCGAGCTATATTCGCGCATCCTAATTCAAATTTCACAAAAATTGTCAGGTTTTCGCACAGCTAACGCGCACAATCCATTGTTCCACCACCGCCAGTGCCAGATACTCCGCTCATAATGGCGTATAACCCACGTGGTATACAAAACAGAAACGTCACGTATTTCTCCACCAATAACCGCGCACCATTCAGTATTCTCCGCCCAATTCGTACCGACTGACAGCTACTCATCAACTCCGCGTGGAGGGTGCACCACAGATTATAACAGCAAGCCTGTTCACTTGCATGAATCTCGTTTCTCTGTGGCGCCAAAATAGCTACTATACAGTTCAAATTGAATACTATCTAGAGACATATCACATTGAAATATACATATTATTTCAATTTTTACACTTTCGTGTATTGTAAAATCAATTATTGTATTTTATAGTTGCCTGAGATGATTACTTGTTGGATTCCTTCAGGCGTAGTAAATAAAAGTTTCCTACAGGTTGTCAATTCCTCACATAAGTATTTATATGGAAGTGTTTGGTCTGACTTTGTGTAATCTCTGAAAATGGCGTGCAAGTGTCCACAAATTGAATACCAGAGACCTCTCAGGCACGTCCTTGGAACCAACATCTAGCCATATTGTGTTTGTAGCTGGCGATCTGCTTGTCCGCTAGCTGATTCGGAGAATTGCGGCGAATAAAATTTGGAAATTCGTAAGGCTGACGACTGTCGCAGGTTATGGTGCAAGACTTGCAAAGTGCCGTCTATAATGCAGCAAGAGATGGCAAACTACGAAGCTTGAAGGTACGTAAACAAAACTGCGTATTTAAAATAGAATGTTCGTTATTGTGTTGTGGGTAGGGATAACCTCAGTTGGCTTCCACTGAAGCCATTACTAAAGTATCGTTTCGAATTTTAGGGCTGTTAATCAGAACTTGTCGTCCTTACCAACAATTCTGTGTGTGAATACGTATTTTTGTAATATTTCCAAACACTTAAAATTATTTTTGTTGTGCTAACACGCATCGTGGTATTGCTTTCAGTACAACCAATCCATGCGTGTATATTTCTTTCTTTGTACTGTTCTTGTGGACGGAAATGATGCTCTTTATAGAAATTAAATTACATGTTAAGTATAGAGTGCATTAACCGACTTAGTTCTTTGCATGTGTCGTTAATGAATGATATTAGTTATTTTGGAGACTGTTCGCAATTGCAGAGGTGTCGTGAATACTTTGATGATGTTTATTCAGTTAATAGGGAAGTAAAATAAGTGATATTGAACCAGGTGAATTTTGTGGCAGCTCTTGGCACATGCCCATCGATTACTTCCTGCAGTAGGTAGTCTAAGTTCGTAGTAATTTTGAGTATATGTAAGTCAGGTACGACATGGTCGCATATACTGAACTTTCACCCTAGTGTTGTTACTTAGTGGCTGTTTAATGATGCTGTTAGTAGCACAGAGTGTATAGCGTTGAATAGTAGTATGTAGTAAATGATTGGAGTGGATTTGGAAGGAAGCTGTCGTGGCGCAATTTGGTATCCTACCATTGCGTTTGCTTTGAGAGACTGGGAAAACCACGAGCAATTCCTCATTCAGGGTATTTGTTTCCCGGCCGAGATGTAAATTGATCTCCTCCCGGATAATTTGGTTTTGTTTGTACTAATGCAAATCGCGGAAGTCGTAGGAGTGTATTTAAGAAGTAATATGTTTATGCCAAGGACCAAATTGACTGTCATTTCATGTGACATCAGATTATCATGATATATACTCGTGCATGTGTTGTTAAGCAGCTAGATCAAACGCCATATGTTTGCTAGGCATACAATTAAAAATCTGAGTGAAACTGCGAGAATTTCGCAGCAGTAACAAAGATTCTGGCAACAGATATTTTTTTCATGTTCTTTTGTAATCTAAGAATTACTTGCCTCCTACACAGCCTTGCTATTATTGTTCTTTCTCCCTCCCCCTCCCTCTGGAAGCGGACCAATGTATAGTCCTAACCGGGACTAAATTGGGACAAATCGTAGCCCGCGCACGTGCGTGCAATTTTGGACCCTTGTTCCAACTTATGAACCAAAGGCTTGCGTGTTGTGGATGACTTGTACCCAGCAACTACGCCTGTTTTGTAAACGTGATATCTTGCTTCCTGCAGATTGTAATAGCTTTTGTGTCATTTGTGAATGTCAGTGATGAATTTATAATGTTAGCAGTCAAATACGTGCAGTTGACGTTTAGAATGCGGTGTGGTAATTATTGGCGGAAGCATACAGACGTGTTCCATGTACAGACTTTTTTTTACGCGGATTAGGAAGTAAAGGGAGCGTTTAGAAGGTCAAGGCAGGCTACTGTTGATACAAGGTGAACCGACTAAATGAGATTACCATTTACTGTTTCCACAGAGCTTGGTTGCTTTCAACATGAAAACACACGGGCCCCCGAGGTCACTTGTCTATCTTCGGAGTTTCTGATTGTTCGAATGGAAAGTAAAGCGGAAAATCGAGAAGTACGTCCACATGTTTCTTTTGTTCACGTCTCCACACGACGATTTTCACAAGGTTCCGAGTTGAATACGCTTCAGTTACTGCGCCGACCCATTCTCTCTCACACCGTGTGCGATATCAACTCTGACCAGCACACAAGAATTCCATTATTCCATTGTCTTAAATAGTTAATAACGCTGTGGGTGGAAACATTGAGAAAAACTACGTATTAGACTGTGGAGGGAACGTGAATTATACAGTATTTGTGGAAGACATCACCTGCTTCTACGCCACCCCTCCTCCATAATACATGTAAATCAGCTCCTGAATTGTGTTGAATATAACATCAATACTTATCACTGTTGTATTAGTGGCGTCATAATCGTCTTTGAATGTGTTAAAGTATGTTGGTATCCCTGGCCGCTGTTGTTTTGTGTGTGCTCACCCCACCTCAACACCGTAACGCCATAACCAAGTGAAGAACAGTGGGAGCAGCTAGGAGGGGGCGAGTGGTGCTGCTGCTCCGGGCGGCAAAATGAGCGGGAAAATTCAATTTTAAAACAAAAAATTGATTTTTTGTGCCAAAGAAATTTTAAATGATTAAAGAAATTAGGTAGATGATGGCGACTTTTTTTAAGTTCATAGTTTCTGGTACGGGCGGCCATTGTGATTACTCGCCCCGGGCGCCGAGATACCTAGCGACGCCACTGGTGACAGGATTGTGTAATGATCAGTGTTGGACGGGATAGTAACATATCTGTCATTTCATTAAAATCC
This sequence comes from Coptotermes formosanus, assembly GCA_013340265.1. NCBI lineage: Eukaryota > Metazoa > Arthropoda > Insecta > Blattodea > Rhinotermitidae > Coptotermes > Coptotermes formosanus. The sequence continues at coordinate 1,377,193 of BLKM01001502.1, forward strand.
TAATTAATCCTTAGACTAAAACTACAGGGACTGTATGAAATACGGTTTCCTTTTTGTAGATTTGCTTATTCAGTGTCAATGAATTACGAAGTGTCAGAATCTTTACACCGCCTTGCACCTCGTTGCTGGCGCCCCCGGTTATGACCGTTCTCTTTTGATCATTTATGTTTAACTTAAAAGATTCACTGTATAGGGTTCACTAGCGTGTGTCTTTGGGGTACCCGAGCACAGTATCTCCCCACACAACTACACCTCGCCCCCTCATCCCATCCCAAGCCAATCCTAAGCACCGGAAATGCTCCTATGTCGTCAAAAGTATACAATATGTATAAAAACTGCTTGTCCTATTTTATTTCACAAAAGCCGCAAGTATTTGGCAGTGCGAAGATGTTTAATTTATGTTTTATGTAATAATGTAGTTAGTGGCCGATCCCAGTGGCCGCGCGGTCTAAGGCGTGGGTTTGCGGTCGTTCGCTTGCTGGGATTGTGGGTTTGAATCCCGTCGGTGGCATGGATGTCTTGTCTCTCGTAAGTGTTGTGTGTTGTCCTGTAGAGGTCTCTGCGACGGGCTGATCACTCGTCCAGAGGCGTCTTACCGAGTGTGGTGTCTGAGTGTGATCGCGTAACCTCAACAGTGAGGAGGCCTAGGTCCACTAGGGATCTCTAGCCACTGGGGCGAAGAAATGTAGTTACGAGAAATGACAGAGACGTGTGTACGTTGATATTAACAAGTTAGGAAACGTCTGCGGTGCGTGACACTTGTGGCACTTTCACTCTTTCAGTGCCCTTATTATTCCTGTTGCTACCATTGTTCGGGGACACTTTCACTGCAGTGTACATGCAGTCACTAATTTCGTTTGTTTTTTTCTCGTGGGATGATACGTTTGAATCGTCACTGGCTTGTGCGTCTTTTGTACGTGTCGTGATGTCATATTTATTGTACGGACGCTCCCCGCCTAAACGTAGTGGTTACGTGCCGGAAGGTGCGGGCGCAGGTCGGAATGCAGTGTACATGTGGCCCACTGTATATGCGTATAAAAGGGGGTCCAGTTGAAATCCAAACTCCAACTGGAAGCTAACAGCCCCGCCGCCTGTGTTATCGCCCAGCAGTATTCTTCCGCCATCCACGTCTCGTAGTGCTTTCAGATCCTCAAGCAAAAATTCGGCGGACGTTTCAAAAATGTTTTTATTTCGGTTTGCTTTGTCTATGAAAAATTTTGTAAGTCTGGAATTGCTTAAGTCGGGGGGGGGGGGGGGAGAAGAATCTCTGTAGTAAACGGCGAGTAATCGCGTTTCCTGCACTTATCTCGTAAAGGGCGAGGTAACCTATTTCCTGTACTCGTTTTGTAGACGGCGAGATATGTTTAAATGGACATTGTTTCTTCGATCTCAGTTCGTACCTCGCAGAGAATTCATTCTGTCGCCCGTATAAAAACCAGTCACGTCGAGATATCTTGAACGTGGAACGATACGGACAAGGGAAACCCGAAATACTCAGAGAGAAACCTGTCCCAGTGCCACTTGTCCACCACAAATCTCACATGGACTGGCCTGGGACTGAACCCGGACTTCCGCGGTGACAGGTCGGTGATTAACCACCTGAGCCATGGCACGGCCAATGCACCATACTCCTGCTGATCTGCATGTTGCCGTTGCCAGAAGTACAAACGGGTGAAACGTGGGAACCTTTAGGCTTTAGGGAATCGGCTGGGCATGTGCCAATAGAATGTAATATCTTCATATCCCTATCCAGCTATCCTGTAGGAGGACAGAAAGGGTCTGAAGGCCCAACAACTATCATCATCATCATCATCACATGACACAAGTTGAATGGTGTATTGTCATGAGGTCAGTGTGTGTTTTATATGGCCATTTTCATAAATGCAGTGTTTCTCACTTGCTGTGACATACCTGTCAATGTCTGCTTGTCCTTACTCCTTTGCTGCTGTGACTGGTACAGATATATCTTGATCGACGAGCCAAGGATGAAGTGCTGATGTTGGTAGCTGCTAAGACCAATGGTGCAACTCCTCTTGTGATGGCATGTCGCAATGGTCATTTTGATGTGGCAGAGTACCTAATAGAGCACTGCAAAGCAGATGTCGAGCAACCAGGATCAGGTGAGGTCCTTTTGCTCAAATATAAAACACAATAACTTGTAGCAAATAATTAAATTCTCGTTCTATGATCCTCACCCATTCAGGACAAGGATGGGTGCACAGATATTCCAAAAATGTAGGAACCATGTCAAAATTGTAGGTGCCGGAAGGGTAACATGAAGCAAATGCCATACTGAGGGACCACAAAATATTACATTCCAATGTACAAAATTCAGTTGTCCTGGCACTCAGGATTTGTGCAGTCTTGAGGACAGGTGCAGGAATGCATTTGGGCATCTGCCACCTGAGGGTTTTGTTCTTCATAATATTGAAGGCATGTTACATGTTCCACAGTTATATTGTCTTTTAATTATTAAAAATTTAAAAACTATATAAATGTGAAATATGTAGAAATATAATTGCTGTACCAGTATGGTATTATCCTTTTCTTTAAAGTAGACAGTATGAATAACACCATTGCAGTGTCCAGCGTGCAAGTTCGAAAATCAGAACATACTGGTATGGCATTCAGCAGTTACATGTGCAAAATATAGTGTACTTGTATGTCACCCAGAACAGAAGTATGTTTAAAAGAATCAGAGGCAGCAGTTGACCACAACAGATGCAATATAAATCATACCAGCATGTATAGTAAAGTGTTAATATATAGCAGCCATCCTTAACAGGCGTCTAACTTTAAGTGAGGTGCTTAGCATGTTGGGCTGTATGGTTCCCTGAGTAAGTGCATGACATGTGTACAGTATAATCATGCCTCACTGATGGAGCCATTAGATTATGATTATGTAAGAAATCCTATGTAGTAACATTTTTATGTTATTGTTATAGTATACAAAATTGTGAAAAATTTTTAAATGCTAATTTGCTGTCAGAAAACATTAAAATGTTTTGAATTTGTGTTAGTCCTGAAGGATCCGAAGTTATGTTATGGATATGTTTAATGGAAATTTCTCATTGATGTGCTTGCTGTCAGCATACCTAAACATTTCAAAGCTTTTCTTGGTAAGGGTTTATGTCCTTGAACAGTAATGGAAGGAATATTATTATTTAACTTGTTCTCAAATTTCAACCAGTGATGTCAGCCTGCACAGAATGTAATGTACTGATGCACTCAAATCAGTAAATATAACATACATTCTTCCCCCCCCCCCCCCCCAACTTAATTTGTCAAATGTGAAGATCACATCTTGATGGTGATGATGATGATGAACATAAAGTTAAGCTAAAATAAAAAGTTTGCCTTTGTTCCAGCTTACATTATTGCCCAACTTCTAGTAACAGGAAGAGACCGCTGTGTGTTTGTTTGCACGTGCATGCACATGTATACATATGTGTGTGTGTGTGTGTTATATTAATCTTTATATTTTTGGATAGCAAACTGGAAGGCAAAAGATTCTGCACTGAATGATAGCAAGCATTTACCAACTTCAATCTGCTCTTAATTTCTTCATGAATGTGTTAATGAAGAAATTAAGAGCATATTGAAGTCTGAGCAGAAGAAGATGCAGCAGCAATAAGACACACAAAAATGTTAGCAATAATACACATGAAATATATATATATGTATATACATGCATGTTTGCATCCAAATTATAAATTTTATGATATACTTACTTGTAATTTGCACTATACTTTTTAATAATTTTTGTATAATTTTAGCATCTGTTTTTTTTAAGTCTGCAATTGCACATCCATGTCATGATTAGCCAAGGTTGTGTTTTCTTTTTCGTTGTTGAATACCTCCTTGATGATGGCCGCAAAAGGCCGAAGCACGTAGGAAGCTTGCTGTATGATAATACAGTATATACTTTTGTATCAAACTATTGTGCAGGTGTTAGAATAAACATTGTAAAATGCATTTCATATTTAATGCACATATATCAGCATGTAAATTGGCATTTTGTGGTTTAATCACAGTTTTCCTTATCAAAATATGTCATGGAAATAATATTTCTTTGTTATATTTTCTTCCCTTGTGAAAAGTCTGCCAGTGTAATTATGCAAATTACAATATTTAATGCCTTGAAGACTTATGTTCATCTGAGTTATATATAAAAATGCAGTTCTTATCACAGAGAACACACTCCATCCTAAACACCAATCACATTTTCTGATCATCCAGCCTGTGGGCTAATACTGTATCACCTAGGCTGTCCCAGCCCCTTGTTAATGGTTTAATCAACAGGAATGCCAAAAATGTGGATTTGTAGTTCGTAATGACCTAGTTCCATTTAGAAACGGAACTGAACTGAGAACATTACCATTGTATATAATTCAGTTAAATTTAGTGTGAGTGATATAATAATATGCAAGAAAATGCTAAGAAATGTAAATGCTATCAATGTTCAGCAGGTTTGTAATGTACTTGCACAACATTTTCAGTAGCCCTATAGGCACTTGTCGTGAAAAGTAATATTAAAGTACAAGGATATTTCATCAAAGAAGTTCCATGACATCATTTCAATTTATTATGTACATTTTTTGATGTCATAATTCAAGACATAAAAATGCAGTAGAATGAACAAAAATTAACATTAAAGTTGTTGTTTGTAAAAGTAATATACTGTGTGTGCAACGGCATATTGCAACAGATATTACATAATGTGCAGTAGGTAATGAAAGTTAGTTCAAAATGTTACAACTTCACATATACAGTAAACGTGTCATGCAGCAAAATACAGGAAAATTAGGATGCACAAATAGTGTTACTGAATTTTGTACACATACCTTATGATCTTGATGTCTGTGTATCACTTAGTGTGTTAGCAACTTTGTTCCTTCTGAAAGGAGATATTTAAGGAATGCCTTTGTTTAGAAACTTACAGCTGTCACAGTTTTAAGTTGCTAACCCTGAATGTGATTCATGTAATTTGAGTCTGAGTTCCATGGGTTCCTGCATGCATTCTTTTCAGATGTTTGGGTAAGTAGTTGACAGTGGATGACACATAGCAGGAAAGTGGACAAGTTGCTGCACACTGTCACTTCAAGGATAGACTGGAAAGAATCCAAGTCTGTTTTTGTGTGGCTGGTTTTTATTAAGGGAGGTAAAAGGTTTTGCACTTGTATTTTTAGTCGGCATATTTTGAAACTTTCACACATTTTATGTTGACGTTAATCATGTACGTGCAAATGACATTTTTTTGTCAAACATTGATTTACCAGCTAAAATAGCACAGATAGGCTCAGCACAGCTTTGTCACTTGCCTACATCTAAGCCAAATCTTTCTAACCCGTGCTGATGACTTGCCATGCCCACAGCTGCACACAGTACAGTCTCAATTTTTTCACAGTGTTAACATCTTCATTTACAGTGGGCATTTGTCATCAATTTGTTACCAGACATAAATGAAAGAATTAATTTGCAAAATCTAGTGAAGAATATAACAGTGAATGTTCTGCTGTGGAACCAGATGAGTATTTTTGTGGATTTGTGCAGTTGTTAGAAAAACCCTTAGTAGTAAAAAATGAAATTTTTTGTTGGTCTTTCTGACAGTCGTCTTTGATGGAGAGACTATAGAGGGTGCGCCCCCCCTGTGGTGTGCTGCAGCAGCTGGACACTTACCAGTTGTTAGTCTGCTGCTGCGGAATGGGGCCAACGTCAACAGTACCACACGCACCAACTCCACGCCACTCCGAGCAGCTTGTTTTGATGGACATTATGAGATTGTTAAGTTTCTTGTAGCCCATGGTGCAGGTGAGATAATTACTTAAAGATCTTAATGACGAACTAATTTCCAGGGAAATCAACCTCGTGAACAGTGTATATCATACCTCATGTTTAAAAACAAGAAGTGGAATGAATTGTCTACCATGTATGGGACAGATTAATAGGGGGAATACAAAATTTTGATCCACACAGCTCATGGGCAGATACCACTTGGAAGACTGGGTGTAGATGAGAGGATAATATTAAAATGAATCTTCAAGGACTACTTCGGGAGGGTGTGGACTGAATTCATGGGGCTCAAGATACAGACAAGTGGTGGGCTCATGTGAACATGGGGTTAGAACCTTCTGGTTCTCTAAAATACAGGATATTTCCTGATTAGGTGAGGAACTCTCAGCTTCTCAGGTGTGACCCTACTACATGGAGTTTGTTAATATTGGCACCCAACCTGATGCAGCATACAAACACTCAGTCAGGCATCATAATTGGGAAGTGGTTGAGAACTGGCACTTGTATTGTATTGTGTTCTGGTCTGTTACAGGCAGAATTGAATGGCATGCTTATTTTATTTACTTACAGTTTAATTAATAGTACTGCCAGTACCCCAGACTGTAGTAATGACCAGATAACTTGCTACATGAGTTCCCTAACAACGTACGTAGCTGCAGTTGGCACAGCATGGTCGTTGCTAGGCTCACCTCAGAATGGTTAGGCTAAGGGCTGTGGAGTTGGGAGTTGGGAGGAATTTTGGGTGGGGTCGGAGTCGGTAAAAGTGTACCGCCTTTGACTCCGACCTCAATCTAAAATCTTAACTAGATACACCAAATCCACAGTCCTGATAGCTGCAATAAAAATTAGACTTATACTTAAATATAGGCTATAAGTCTAAAAAGTAGCCTGATAATCTACGTGGTGGTGATGAAATGTCTTATAGGTTTACCATTATTAATACACATTGAGGTTTTATGAAGATGTCGGAGTTGGAGTGGGAGTTTTAAAAGGTGAGGAGTCGGTGGTTTTGTGTACTGATTCCACAGCCCTGGATAGGCTACTTTGTATCACTTTCAAAACCATCTAATCTGTTGAGGGTATACTAATAGCCTCAAGAACAGACAGAAAACACTTTGTGGTGCATGCACAGTGTTGCCTGTTCACTCCCCAGTCCAGCAACTAACAAGTAATCTAGTCACCACTGTACAGGTTCAGTCTGAATATGACATGGATCACTGTCAACAAGATATGTATTTAAAGGCCACTTTTTAACAGTTTTTTCCTGTGTTATGTTTTTGGGTAGATATTGAAGTTGCAAATCGCCATGGTCACACGTGTCTCATGATTGCCTGCTACAAAGGACACTTCCGCATTGCCAAATTTCTTCTGAGCCTGGATGCTAATGTCAACCGCAAAAGTGTGAAAGGCAACACTGCTCTTCATGACTGTGCAGAATCAGGAAGCTTGGAGATACTTAAATTGCTTATAGAACATGGAGGAAAGATGGATGTAGATTCTTATGGTAAGTAGTTTACATTCCATAAGAATTTAAAATAGAGAGTAAATGTGGGAATCTTGTAAATTCCATTTTATGCAAATATTAGTAGTCTGTCATGCTGGTTCTTGTAGCATAACAGAATCTGTGGAATGCAAGGTTGAAACATGCACTACTGGGTTAACTTATCTAAGTTATATGTAAAAGAGCAATGTCTGGCCACTGTCCTGCTTAATAATGTAGAGAACGTCCTGATATTACGAAACTTAGATAGTGCCCTTGGGAAGCTGGGATAGCATAGTTGGTGTTGTGATGAGGCTACAGGCTTGACAGCTGAGGAATTATGGTTTGATTTCAAGCAGGGGCAAGAGATTTTTGTCTTCTTCACAGCATCCAGACCAGTTCTGGAGTCCAGCTAGTCACCTAGCCTCATATCTACCGGGTACTGGGGGCTTTTTAACGTGGGGTGTAGTGGCAGGTGTGTCAAGCTCACAACACTGCCCTGTCCATTGCTGAAGTTAAGAATGCATGGAGTTTTCTGCCTATTTTTATTAGCCTTGCATCGCTGTGGACAATAGAAACTACCTGCCATGCTTTGTATAGCAGTACGTATTTCAGACCAGCACTTGCGGCATGGATCAGTTAAAGATGGCCGTGGTGAAAATGTGTGTCTGAAAGTTTGTGTTGGATCTGCGTTTTGTAAGTATAGAAAAATAATAAAACTTCCCTTCTGTTCATCATGATTATCTGAATTCCAATTATAAGCACTGAAGTTATGACACTGGGCGAGAACAAAGAGTACAGAAGCATTCTCTCACTTGGGTATGTGCTGTTTCCAAAGTCGTTCTTTGTGATGCTGATATCCCTTTGGCCTTGATGTTCATTCATTCAAGATAGGGATGATTGAATGGGATAAGTGAAAATGCCTTTCTTCTTAGCCTTGCTTGCACCTGTCATCAGTTAATACTTGTGTAGGTTTTACATTGACACCTCCAACCAAATGGCTCATGCAACACAGGCTGACCAAAAACAAGATGGAGAGACCAACAGCACCTTCAAGATTGAGTTTCCACAGGACAAGGCCTAAAATCCTACATCTGTTTATGTTCATGATGATGATGGTGGTGATGGTGATGCAGTGAAACCTGAATCTTACTTTCCTGAAGGGGCCATTTAAAATGAGCCTAAAGTCATGCAAAATGTAAAATTAAGGAAATGAAACTCTGTGTAACTATCTGAAATTAAACTCGCTAAATTGATCCTGCCATAATGCCAACACACAAAAGTAAGTTATCCATCACTACATTACAAGACTTCCACTGCTTGTTAAAACGCATTACAGGCATTATGCAAAAATATTTCATACAACTAGTCCGTGATTGTGTGACTGCACTGCTCGTATCTGTAGTGAAATACGCTCATTAGGCAAGTGCAGCACATAAACAGATATCTCTGTCAGGCAGGGTTATATGCCACGTTTCCAAAACACGGAAACATTTACTTCTGGGTGCATGGCTCCACTTTGTTGGCATAACCTCAAAGTCTCAGAATATTAAATGTACTTGAAGACATGAGAGGAAATGGAAAACCATAACTGAAAAGCATTTCTTTTCCTGATTTCCAGTTGAAAATACTTAAAGTGACTGCAGCAGGCCAATTTATGCTCATTTTGAACACATAATCGTGGAATTGGGTAGAAAGCAAAAATGCATACTCCAGCACAATTTAACGTTGTTCTTATGGATCTTTGGCGGGAGGGGTGTGTTGCATAAACCATGTGTGGGGTCAAGGAGAACATGGATTAAAGGACTGTAAAATCCAGGTTTCATTGGAACTCTGAAAGGGGCTGAACACATTTACTTAATTAATCGTTCTTATTCATGTTTGGTAGCTGTACCCTACTGCCATTCATATGGGCAATTGAAGATGGAGGCCGTATGCTCATCAGAATATTGGCACCAATCTACCACATTTCACAATATGTACATTGAAGTTAATTCTTGTACTTACTGTTGGCAGGAATGACACCACTGTTAGCAGCTAGTGTTACAGGTCACACACACATTGTGGAGTACCTCATCAAGTTACCAGACTTGGTTTCTCGAAAAGAGCGAGTTGATGCACTGGAACTGCTTGGAGCCACTTACGTTGACAAAAAGCGAGATATGATTGGTGCACTTGAACTCTGGAAAAGAGCCATGGATGACAGGCAAGATTATTTTTATATTCATACTGATATTTTCTTTTCATAAACATGTACATTTATTTTGGGGTGGACATGGTAACTTACCTGATACCCATACCAGGTACCCTACTAAATTTAAGGCATAGTTCACTGTGTTTTTAACTATGGTAGGACTTAAATTTCTGCCATCCTCTGATGTCATGAATGATGTCATTTGTCACGCAACCTCTCTAATAAATGCCTGAAGTGTAGAATATTTTGCCAGATGGCAGCATAGGATTGCTCACTGCAAGGAGAGTGTAGCATTACACTATACTGCATGAGTTCCTTTGTTTGAGATTGTTCAGAACTGTGTATTCTTTCACTTTGCCTTCTTTCATGCCCATATGTGACAAAGTAGTGTGAACAAGCAGGAAAATGTTTGATGATGAACCAGCAGAACAACTGCCAGCTTGTCAGGAGCTGCACCATGTGGTCACTTGCTTAGTTATAATTTCTTTTGTACACTGTGCTCTCCTGTAAATCTGGCAGGCGTACTTTCTTAGCAAATCTACACGTAATCGCTTAGCAGCAGGCTAGTAATCCATCTGGGGCTGCATGTCATGAGACGCAGTGTGTTGTTCTTGTCATAAATTACTAGCGTAAGCTCTTCACTTGAAAGAAACCTTCATAATTATTCAAAACTTCTGAATTTTGTCTTTCTTGTCTGTTGAACGTGTTTATCTTGATGATCTGCTGTGATCTCCTGTAAATAGTTCTCAGTTCGCTTGACTGTTACACAGAAGGTTGCATATTACTGTTTTTTCCTATAATGAAATTACAGCCTTCGTGTTCTAGTTTGTCTTTATTTGATGATCTCTTCCATCTTGTTCCCTCCATTATTTTTGCACTTTCAGATCACCTCAGTTTATCTATTCCTTAGTCATGTCACTTGCCTCTTTGTGCCTCACTTTTTCTTTTCTTGTTTTCTCAAACATTTCATATTCACAGTCATCATTGTACCTTCATCTCACATATGAAATATTTGTGTGTTGTATATGTTAAAGTAGTTTAAAATAAATTCTGTAAACTCTATCATTGCAGTTATGTTATCCACATCTGTTCTTGATTAACTTTTCAAGCAAGAGGTGAAAGCCAGAAAAGTTTGAAATTGACTTCCTGTGAAAGTAATGTATATAAACTTGGAATTTCATTTGCAGGTACCCTGTAGGTTCAACACATCTCCCCAAACCCAAACAGAGAAATACAGTTGCTGCCTATGATCATGCCAGAGAAGTTGCAGATCAGGAGGGTTTAGAAGATTTACTGGCAGATCCAGATGAAATGCGGATGCAAGCACTTGTAATTCGTGAACGTATCTTAGGCCCAGCTCACCCCGATACTAGCTATTACATTCGCTACCGAGGGGCAGTGTATGCAGATGCTGGAAAATTCAACCGCTGTGTGGCGCTGTGGAATTATGCCCTGGACATGCAGCAGAGTATGCTAGAACCCCTCAATCCCATGACACAGAGTTCATTGTTTTCCTTCACCGAGCTGTTTTCATTTATGATGGGTGAGCAGGGACGCACGTCAACCCGAGGATGCCGCGTTCCACCTGTCACTTTCACAGACTTGGTGACTGTTTTCAAAAAATCAGTACATGAGTTGGAAGCAGGCATGTTGATGCTAGGAAAGATACCAGCAGGCGAACGAGACGCAACATACCTACACCGTGTATTAGTAATTTCCCTCCACCTAGCCTGTCTGCTAACCAAAATGCTACCAGACCTGTCCTATGAGCAATGCCACGAAGTGCACTGCCTTATGTACAGACTTGTGAAGCAAGATGTACACGCACGTCTAGGGTGCACTGCTCTTCATTTAGCCTGCTGTAAGGATGCCGCTTTGGTGGGGCGTTATCCCTGTCAGTTCCCATCACCACATCTGGCCACTGTTTTGTTGACTGTTGGTGCTGATGTGAATTCTCGAGATGAAGCAGGAAATACACCTCTTCATCTGGCAGCAATGACCAAACCGTGTCCACCTGCACTGGTACATGTTCTGCTGGATCATGGGGCACATCTAGATGCAGTAAATTCATCTGGATACAGCTTTTCACAGCTGCTCAAAGGACAAGCTGTACATGAAATAGTGAATCCGCTTAAATACACGACCTTGAGCTGCCTTGCAGCACGGGTTATTGTCAAACACAATATTCCATACAAAGGAATTGTACCGTTAACACTGGAGCCATTTGTAGAGCAGCACTGAGCAATGTGTCTCCACCAACCACACAACTACACTGTGAATTGTCACAATTACTTGTTAATCGAACACAGCGAGTCATACGTCACTTAACCGTAACAATGTTTTCAGGAAGATGCTGTGATAATATACCACGTTAAGTTCCAAATCTTCACATTTGCAACGCAGCAGGACATTTGGTTCAGTAATAACAAGGCTACATTACTGTAATTGTGATAATTTTTGCAATACTGTTATGGAGATACGCATGTGATATTTTTGTCCTCAAATAGAGTTGTGTAATTTTATTCATCAGTGTATTGTCCCTTGGCTCTGTTTTAGGAGTGGGAAATCATGATTCAAATGCAGCTAGCTTGAATCATCATTGGAACAGTGTGATTGATATTAATTGTTAACAAGTTGTGTTGTTAAGTTTGTGAGAATAATGCTCCATAACCAGAAGTGCTTTTCGACTGTTTTTCAGGTTAGTAGGTCACCAGCCCATCATTTACAATGCTACTGTCTTGCTCTGAAGTCTGCGGTGTTCTTTTGCACAGTTAAATACATGTGCTACAGTATTTGCACATCTGTGATGTCTTGAAGTTAACCAAGTCTGTAATTTTTGTGTTGCTACATAATAATTGCATAAGCGTTTACTTTCAAATTCTAATCATTTTGTGGGCTTGAGTTCAGAATTTTACAATTTGGTTCTTCCTTGACAACAGAAGTTGGGCATTATTATACGCCACAATTGCAAACAAATTACTGTTAGTTACAACATAGCATTTCAGTTGCCCAAATGATGTTGACAATGTTACCATTACATGAATGAACTAATAAACTTATATAAATAGTAAAAGTTACAACAAAATGTGCATCTTATTTCATTTCCTTATATTTCCGTGTGAAGTCATTTGCTTAATGTCAAGAACCTGGGGCATCTCTAAGGTTTCAAATTTTTTACTGTCTGCAAGCCAATCTTGACTATCTGTCTGAAATACTTTGTACATGCATAGTGTCATAAATGCCAGAAGCTGGAAGATGACGAACAGTAACCAAAAACAAAGGTATGGTCGTAAAGTATAATGAAAGAACATTTCTCGTCAAGAAAGTGATATAACAGAAAATGTCTTGCATCGGTCGCACAAGGGAACGGTCAATATGGAAATGAAAAATGCACAGTAAACTCTACATGTAACATGTTTTGAATACAGAAGTGAGGAAAATGTTACAAAAAGTGCAAGGTCTTTCAGTACCATGAAATTAGAAAACTACTGCATCAGTGCAAGTAAATTCCTATTCACGATATCTTCAACCTGATTGACTACGATCACTTCTTACAGGGCAGGAAAGCGATCTACAAGTACCATGATTTTGGCAGAACTGCAGGCTTGTTTGCTGGCTCAGCTGATTGGCGTTCCCACATTTTGCCTTGTGCTGTTGCCGGCTTTTGCATGACATATTGGAAACCAGCATTTGAACATTTACAACCTCACGTGTATGATAATTATATGCTGTCACTGCGCTTGGCGTGCCTTGGTATAGGGGTTGTGTACAATGTCGTCACTTAACGAAACTTGTTTTCACATTATCTATTTCCTACACGCAACATAAGACAACCTCTAATTCAGCAGTCCAACAGAACGATGTTATACTGCCACACTGAAATATCAATACAGCGGTACATCTAGTGGAGTGTATATTTTTCTTGTTTTCTATAATTCCCGCGAAATGTTTCCAATCGGCCATCTTATCACGGACACACAAATGCACAGATCCACTTGATCCCAGAATACCACAAGCACAGATTAATAAAAGTACAGATTGGAAACTTCGTGGAAACATAGTTACTTGAAGCCAACATGGCTCACTGGCTGTGGGTAAAGCACTTATGGAACTATGTAGCATGACATCCGCCAAGCGCTGTAACCTACACACCCCCGTTCACACAGCACTAAAAAAATTGTGACGTTCAAAATCATTACAAACCAACTAAATACGCTTAGTAAGCAATATACATTATTATTTTACATCATATTTTCTCGGACATATTTCTGTTCAGATCAAAATATAATGCAAAATAATAAGGTATATTTACTGCCTAATACATGTATTTAGCTCGTCTGTAGTAGTGGTACAATGCATGTAAACTGCCGGTATTAAGATTCAAAATTACAGTCTTCCAGGCTGTGGGACTGTGTAATCTGGCTGGTTTTGGGCAGGACATCCTGCATCCATCTTCCAACTGCCTGTGAAGACAGACCCAGAATGCTCCTCCAAAACATTCATAACCATGTACCAGACTGCATGGTGTCCTAACCCAGACCGCATTATGAATCCTCACCATTGTGAGCACCTCAAATTCCGCACCAAAGGATATAATGAAAAAGTGAAGCGTGGAAGGAAATGTCACATTGGGAAAACTGAATTACCCAAAGTACAATATGTTCATTAAAGACAAAGCATTTAATAGCACATTCTTCTTCCACCAATTGTGTACACTTTCTGCTCATATTTTGCCTCTCGAACAAACTGAGGAAACAAGCTCTGGAACACTTCCTGGTTATGAACATTATCACTTTTAGGGTCAGGAAAACACACAATGAATTTCAAAATTCTACTAAAATGATATCACAAGGACAAGCACACTCTCAAAACTACTTACAGTGTTGAACGTTCTTGAAGCAGAAACAACTACATCCATTATACACAACTGTCACCACATGACATAAATTAAATACACATGTTGTAACTATGATTACATGAATAAAAACCTTCATTTCTGATGGTGATATTTTCTTCACAGTACACACAACACTAATACACTAAAGCTGTAGAACTGCCCAGTGTTACACAATAGTGAAAACACAAAACAACACGAAGTGTAAGCAAAATGCAAGTGCAAGAAGCAGCATACATGTACAAAAAACAGCATATATGACATTATGAAGAATGTTCATTAGGGTTCCGTATGCCACAGTTATCAACTTATATGACAACATAAAGAGAAGCTGAATTATTTCAGTGAAGCATAATTATTTTTCAGACATTTCCACAGTACATTAATGCCATTTGTCTCATCTTGGTACAGTTTCTGTATTCATTGCTCTGCAAGGTCCAACTTTCCACCTTCTCAGCAGCATTCCTCCAATGTTCTAAGTGCTTACTTGTACTTGAAGCTGTCAACTTCCTTGACAAACACAGCTGTTGACAGACGTCTGCTTTCCAGTTTACCTGCAATTGATGTTAGAGTGATACAAATTCCCTTCACAATTGAGTATGATATGACAGAAAACATAAAACAAGCCACTGAAACACATAACACCATTGCTGATAATACTATATGTGATTCAACTTCACAGTGCAATTGTCCTTACCTACTGTGACCCAGAATGCTGATAACCACTTGTGCAGCAAAACCCAGTTTCATCACAATCTGTCAACCAGGGTTCAAGTGTCTGTGAATCACATTGAGCAGCAGGCGATAAAGCATATTCTGTTAGTCAGTTTCATACAGCTTCAATATGTCATCCCCTTTAGCAGTACCAGTAAATCGCTAGCTGTTTATTGTAATCCAACACCCAAGATTCATTGCAACGCACATAATGCCCAGTCCCTATGCCCACAGCTGAGCCCTGTGTAAAAACGAAACCGGAAAATACAGTAACGAACTGTCATTCATATGGTTAATGTCCTATGTTACATTTTCAATGCAAGGTGAACTCAACTGGTGACCAGGGCTGTGGAGTCGGGGTCGAAAGAAATTTTTTGGTGGAGTCGGAGTCGGGAAAAGCTGTACGGAGTCGGGAAAAAATGTACCGAATCCGACTCCGACCTCAGTCTAAAATCCTAACTAGATACTCCAACTCCAGAGCCCTGATAGCTACAGTAACCATTAGGCTTATACTTGAATATATGTTATAAGTCAAAAAAGTAGCCTGATGATTCACGTGGTGGCGATGAAATGTCTTATAGGTTTACCGTCATTAATGCATATTGAGCTTTTATGAAGGAGTCGGAGTCGGAAGTTTTAAAAATCAAGGAGTCGGAGTCGGAGCTTTTGTGTACCGACTCCACAGCCCTGCTGGTGACACAAATTATTCATAGCGTGCACTGCTGGTCAACTGTTGATAATTTCGTCTGACTTCAATATGAAAGTGGTGAAAAAACCTTCGAGACAAGTTAATTTGGAAGCTACCACATAACGTCAAAATACATGACGCGAAAATTAATTTATACCATATGCAACATACCCAGCTGATACAAGTTACTGTTATGTGATATATTTTCATTTCATAAGAAAATGTTTTATGAACAATGAGATACCATTTTGTCATAGCGTGAACATCAATAATCAATGACACGTACGGTACTTACCACTGAGAATTCGTTCGAAACGTGCAGAATTTCAAATCGTCATTCCCGTAGCATTTTTGACACCCTCTGGCATACCAAACCTTGCTTCTAATGGTGGTATTACGAAACAAAATAGTAATCATAGACCTTAGTAAACGAAATGATCACTACTGACCAACAATTATCTTCACACTTGCTCTTTCAATCAGATTAATCACACATCACATTTCAGCAATACCGAAACATTATTATTTCTAAATGCAACTTTGACATATTTGCAAAAACGATAAAATCTCCTTACGTTGTGTTAACTACCCAGATTTCTCAGAAATGTATAAATTCTTACACAAAAAATCTGAAACATATTCCAAACGACATACGTTACCTTTCAAATATACTCAGCTGCTAGCATGCGATACAACTTGCCCGCCAAAGTGTAATTCTGTGCCATCTATGCTATACTACACCCCACAGCCAACGAGTGACGACTAGAGCAACGCATAAAGACGCCACTTGCAGTGCCAAAATATCAGATTCCTGGGGACCATTGCAGTTGCAACGCGATAACCGTGATCACCCCGGTGATGGAACTCTAGACGCTACTGCTGCCGGCCCCCAGTGGCTGTGTGCACTGCCACATAGATGGCAGAGAAAGGCACTATAACGTGCGAAGTTCAATCGTTTCTGCCAAAGTGATGTTGACTTCGAACCGGGAAAGTAGCATTAAATGTTCCAGTTTTCACCTCACAAACGCATTTTACAGCAGGCTAGGGTTTTACTTGTCATTTCCCAAGCATCATGTAACAACGCGTTAGCGTTTTGTGCGGTTATTTTGAAAACGGTATTGCTGTAAGATTGAGGTTAATTTTTCATCGCAGAAGAAAAATTTCAAGCTTTCGCCGTTGTTCTGTGACGCCCTACTCTGCGTTATTTATATACTTGCTTTCGCGTATTATGACGCGTTTGTTCCTTCCAACTATTTTTAAGAATTTGCAAAACTGATCGATATTGTAAGATTTGTATTTGTTTAGTATGGCTCGAGAAATATAGCGCTGAGTTACTCTACGATCCCCACGTAGTTTGGGCTTCAACATTATCCTTCGCGACGGTATAACTGGAAACATCAGAATTATATGAACCCAAGATTGAACTGCCCTATAGTCTCTCCAGGTTAATCCGTAATAATTCACGTTGTAAAAATATACTTTGGGAAGCGTAATTGATGACATCAGAAAACGTTCATGCCTTTTATCTATTTTACCTTTGGATGTTTATAGTTGTATGTGCCATATTAGTGAGATCTCGCTAAAAGGTTTTTACATTGGATACACGAGGAATTGTGTTTTATTGCCTTGTACGTACATTGTCTGATGATGGTTCAGCTAAACCGAGATGTGTCGTACTGCACGCATATAAAAAGTAATGTTGTAATGTGCTAATACAGAATACATGTATTGTTGTGTTTGACTGTGTTTTATTATATAATTTTGTCTTGTATTTGTTCCTGAAAATATTTTCGGTTGGGTGCAGCATGTCTTCTCTTCTTCCGTTGTGCAAATTACCAGATCTTAGCATGTCTCCATATTAATTCGGTACTACTTGTGTGAGCTCCTGTAGTCTCGACTAAAACGTTATTGAATGGTTGACCGTCATGCAAGTGTGCCTTAAATCAAAACAAGTGCTATGAGTAGTTCTGCATTTACTTATTGTAGCAGTGTCTGACAAAGTCCACCCCTTGATGACGCACGTTAGAGTTTCTTCTATTCTCTCATGAATAACGACCATGAACGTTTCTCCACTTTCTGCTTGTATTCCAAAGTAGATCAGCTGTGCTGTTCGCCTAATGAACTTTAGCGTATTTTATTTTTCCCAGCTTACTTTTGTCTATTTGAAATATTTTGCCATCTCTACCTAATTATTTTATGTGCTGTGTATAATGTCCAATAAAACCTTCTCTTCAGTCCTGAAAACAGTAAGGGCGTGTAACGAGTTACAACACAAAGGGATGTTATCTCCGAAGATGTTTATGTACTAAGCATTGTTTCTCCGTGGCTTTAAAAATTGCGTCAATGTAAATTTTTCACATTGCTTGTTTTCGCCCGCAGGTGCTGCCGTCTTCACGTCGACGACAGCCTGACCCGGTCGGGCGGCGCACGCTTGCCAACATTGCGTTACCACACATCCATCACATGAAAAATGGACGTGACGCACTTATCGACTATAAAAAGGAGGACCTAGCGCGGCCACACGTGATGTTAGTCTAATGTCAGAGGACGCGCTATTTCGCATCAGCGACAGGGGCACGTGTGGCAGTGAACCATGATGGCATGGGCGGCGGACACATGTAATGTGGTGCCCATGGATCTGACGAATCGTAGTAAGTGTGTATCGTTCATTGGTGTGTGCGTATGTGCTGCCACCTTACATTGACGAATCTGGGGCCAGTTCGATAGCTCGGTCGTTCTTGCGTACCATGTAGTTATTCCGCGGTGTAACGGTAATGTGTGAGGTTATGTTGATGCATTCAGTTTTAAAAAAGTTGCAAAGCGTACAATCACGTTTAAATTTGAAACACTGGAACGCATTTTCATTCGTCAATAATGGTAAATTTGTAGTAGCATTTAATATCAGGATGCATTTATTGCTGGTTTCAAACCTACTCTTACGATTTACAACCAACGAAAGATGAGGGTAATGTCTGCTGTATGTTGCAGGAGGGCGGGTTTTTAATGCAGCATGTGTTCCGCCGAGCAAGATTAAGAGAGAATCTGTGTCTCTAGCGGGACAGTTACGCGCAAAGATTAAAGCTGTGGGACCTATCACTGTAGCAGAATATATGAAAGAAGTTCTGACAAATCCTGTAGCAGGATATTACATGCATCGAGATGTAATCGGAGAAACTGGAGACTTCATAACCTCACCAGAACTTGGTCAGCTTTTTGGCGAAGCAAGTGTTTCGAAATACATATGCTTTACAATGTTAAAAATTCCATTATTTTCATATATTAAAATTTTGAATAAATATTAGAATTACTAAGTGGCTGTTGTTTGGAAATACCAGTTTTGCTCCGTATTTCTTGGGCTTGAAATAATATGATGTCAGTATTGTAGAAGATGCAAAGGGGTGAATAGTGTTGTAGCATGTTTTATACAATGGCATGTTCATGATAACACAAGAAAAGAATGTTCAGGTAGTTCAATGATACAACTTCCCTGTTGTGTAACTGTCCCATTTATTTTGCCTCAGTCCAGACACCATTTTAGGCCGTGAATTAGACGAAAGTCACCAAGGAGTGACAGGTTGACATATGATGGCACCCTGTAAGTGGCCTTCACTGGGAGGAAAGAGATAGAGTGGTAAAGTGCCCCTTCTTGTCTGCAGTGGTGATGTGTCATGTTCAGAGACTGAACGAATTGTCCAGGACATTAAGAAGACCCCAATTTGTTTCTGACTGCACTCCCATTAATGGTTAAGTTAGATAATGAAGGACTCAATTACTGTCAAACACAGCTAGTGTTTATTGCTTGCTTTGTTGTGTGAAAATATTTCGACCTAGTTTGGTCATCCTTGGGCCAATAATATAAAATTCATAAAAAGTACTGTATACAATTGGACAGATATTTTTATGGATTCTATATTATTGGCCTGGTGATGACCAAATTAGGTCGAAACATGTTGTCACAGTAAAGCAGATAATATACACTAGTTGTGTTTGATGGTAATTGATTCCTTCAATATTGCAATCAACACAGCAAGATGATAAACAAAAATGATTAAGTTAGAGACTTTTAATTATACAACACAACTAAACAGGGGTCTTTGGTTGTTTGTGTACTCATGTTTTAAGCACTTTATTTAATGACTGTCAGTTACCAAGATTGTATAATGTCAGTGATAGAGGAATTATACTTAACAGGGAGAAATTGCAGCACTTGTAAACTTGGTTCAGTGCCACTTAGTCTACCAAAATCTCACCTGGACTGGCACAGGATTGAACCAGGTTTTCGCACTGAGAGGCCAGTGACTGATTGCTTCTGCCGTATTCTACTAAAGTGTACGGCTATAAATAAAATCAAAGTTGAATTCAGAACCATTCTGACAGTCATCAGTGTTGTCAGACATGAACTCTGGACAGCTGCTTTAAGTGCGTGAACTCTCAAGCACTGGAGTTTAGAGTCTCCAGTTCTGAAACAAAATTCTTTGAAGCCTGTCATGAATACTGTATTCGGTGTAATTGCCTGATCAAAATTTACAGTGTTAAATGCAAGTTTGTGTTTTTTGTTCCAGATGGTTGCAATATGGTGTTTCAGCGAGTGGCAAAAGATGGGCTCACCAATTCCACTGCAGCTGGTGGAAATGGGTCCGGGTCGCGGTTCGTTGGCGGTAGACATTCTGAGAGTAAGGCTTACATTTGTAATTCTAATGTCTAAATACTGTGACAAAATTTTGAGTAAAACAGGTCTTCACAAAAGGACAGCTTCTGCAGTTGGAACGTGCTGATACGTAAGAACAGTATAGTGAATGGCTGTACCTTGAGGTCTCACTGAAACTGCACTGTAACAGTAAACTTTTGATTCACTGTATTTTTTTGTCTGTGTGTCTTAAGGCCTTGACATATGTGGTTATTTTGTCACCCATGGTATGTATAATCAAAAGACATGAATGTGTGAATGTCGCACACTAACAGCTTATATTGCTTAGGCTGGTGCTGGGGTCTGAAACTGAAATATGGTCCACCTTGGTTATAACGGATCCTCAGGGGTGTCCTAAAAAGATCCATTGTAACTGCAGTCTGTTATAACCGAGGTCGACTGTAGTATGTCAGCCAGACAAATAATATTGAGATTTAAGGGAGGCCGCATGTCATTTTAAGGAATAAAGAGCGTAAGTACTCCATGTGAGATTTGAGGTTCACACAGCAGTGTTTCCAAAGATTCAAGTCATCTGGGGTGTTACACTGTGCCATTCTTGTTTTAAAGGCTCACATTGCCTTCACCTTCAGTATTAAGCAATGCAAGGACAGGAAGATAGCATGTGTTACACACCTTACAACATTGCATCCTATCCCAGAAGACTTCAGTCTTCAATAAATATTTGAATTAAAGTGAAACACACCATTACAAGCACTTTATACTTTTAGTAATAAAATCTGAGCATAATTTGTGAGTATGAATTCTGCAGCGTCATTGCATTGTTAATCTTTGCTGACATACATTGTTTGTTACTGTTCAGGAATATCAAACTTTTGGAGCCCAGCGCAAGTGATGAAAAAGTAATTTTGAATTAAAATAAGCTGGGCCGTAAGATCAGTGCGAGGGCCATACAAAATGGACTGACGGGCTGATGCAGCCTGTGGGACAGGTGCTTGAGACTCCTGCAATAATGTTTTCTTTTACACATTGGAGTTTCATTTTGCTGATTTCGTGGTGCTGTAATTTGTAATTATCTCAGGAGTGATTTTAATATACATTACTATGTATAGATGTGTCATTGCAGGTGTTTGAGCGGTTTGGTGCTGCAAATGAAGTAAGTCTACATTTGGTGGAGCTAAGCCCCCATCTTAGGCAGGTACAATCCGAGGCACTTCTTGTGACAATAACAAGACCACAACAGACAGAACTGTACTACCAGTCGGGCACTACTGCCACAGATATCCCTGTCTTCTGGTACAACAGTGTCCAGGATGTTCCACGACAATTCTCATGCTTTCTTGCACATGAATTTTTCGATGCGCTACCGATCCATAAATTTCAGGCAAGAGCTTCTTTGTAGTATTGTTTATGGATTCTGCACTATTACTGAGGGACAGAAAAACAATTTTCATTTATGTTTGTGAACTGATGTACTCAGTTAATTTGAAGTTTAATATATTTATTGTTACTTTCCAGTCATTGTTGTGACTTAGATCAAAAGAAAATTTGTAAAGCAAGTACTGTATTAACAGAAGTATTAGACAATGTACAAAATCTTCAGTTCTTGAAGGAAATCAGTCACGACCAACATTGTTTTCTTCTTTCAGTTCCTTGAAGGAAATCAGTCGTGACCAACATTGTTTTCTTCTTTCAGTTCCTTGAAGGAAATCAGTCACAACCAACATTGTTTTCTTCTTTCAGTTCCTTGAAGGAAATCAGTCACGACCAACATTGTTTTCTTTTTTTAGTTCCTTGAAGGAAATCCGTCATGACCAACATTGTTTTCTTCTTTCAGTTCCTTGAAGGAAATTGGTCATGACCAACCTTGTTTTCTTCTCTGTATAAAGAAGAAAACAATGTTGGTCATGACTGCATTCCTTCAAGGAACTGAAGATTTTGTACATTGTATACATACGCCAACAGGGATGTTCAGTAGCAAATTTATTAGACAATTTCTTCCTCATTAATCACCTGAAGGATGAGAGGTTACATTAAACTGTGTTCAAGTTTAAGCATGTTCTGTGATAGAGGGAGTGTTTTTGTGTATGCTATGATAGCTAGGTGAATAGAAAAAATTAGACAGCTGGTATAATAATTGTACCTCTTATTTTATACTTTTATTTCATTACTGGTATGCTGACAGATGCACCAGAAACACCTGACAGCATCTGAAATTTAAAAACCAGCTTGCCAGCAAAGTTGAGCTTCCATACTGACCATTATCATGCACAATGAAGTTTGTAGCAACTGCCCACACAACATGGATTTCCATGCAATTTCTAAGGACAGTGTTTCCAGGCAGACTCATTTCTCGTTTCACAGACATCACCTGGCCCACTTGCTTGCCTGATCTTGCAGTGCCAGACTGCTTCATTTGGGGCTGCATCATAAATGAGGTATATGAAACACATCCTGCCAGACTGGTGACTTAAAACAGTGAATTCAGAAGTGCATCCAAACAATGTTCGAGTGTGTCATGACATCCCACTATGACTGCAGGATTGCACTGAGTAACATGGTGGTCACCTACAAAGTGTCATATTCAAATAGTAATGATTAACACGAATTCTGTTGGGCAAGGAATATATCTGCCAATGTTAATACAATTTTTCCAATTTGCCTTAAAATGTTAAATGGCTCCCTGTCACCATGGCTTGGCGTGTCCTCAGTTTGTGGATGGACGAATGGCCTACAATTATGGAGGGTAGCTACAAATACATTGAATAAGCAGTGCGGACAGCCGACAAGGGTTGACCCTGGGAGTTGGGCAAGGTGCTAACAACTCCTGACCATAAAATATCACCATGTTTCAAACAGCCTGCAAAGCCTTAAAATGTGACTTTATTTAAAAAACTGTCAGGTGCATCTGGCTTGTCCAGCATGTTAACCCTTTGGTGCTGAAACAGAACACACAGTGTCTGGCTAAAATCTCCAAAGCCACGTAAAGATGTCACCAAGAACATGCAAAGTAATGGAGTTTATTTAAATTCCTGGCTTTTGTAGAGTATACCCTGCATGCAGTTGCAGCTCCAGAGGGGTAATAGAATAGTGATAACTTTAAATTCTGGTCACTTGAATAGAATACTGTTTAACAGTTATTTTATGTACTGGTTACAACTTTTAATATTCTCAGAGAACAGAAGATGGATGGAGAGAAGTTTTGATAGACATAGATCCAGCAGCTGGCAGGGACAAGTTCAGATATGTTATGTCACAAACCCCTACTCCAGCATCCAAACTTCTTATTAAGGTAAATGGGTTCCTGACTGTGAAGACATACTGAGACTGCAAAGCCAAACATCATCACCAAAATATTAAATATAGTAGTGGTGGTTGTGGTGGTGGTGGTAGTAGTGGTAGTGCTGGTGGTGGTAGTCGTCGTCTCGAGTTGTGTCATTCTTCCAGTGTATAAACTATGGTCTTTGATCCATATTTATACCTAACTTGCACCCGTTCTTTACCCAAGCTTGTCACAAGTCAAGCTCTCATAAGTGGTGGGTCTACTGTATGTATGTGCACTGACAGTGTTGCTGTATAGTGATAGCATAGTATGTTAAGTGGTTGTTGAGCAGTGAAAGAGCAGTTGACGTTTATTTGTGTGCGTGTGTGTATGTGTGTGTCTCTGTCTGTCTGTCTGTCTGTCTGTTTAAGTAGGGAATTTACTCAACCCTCCTGTAGAAATGCCTTCCTTGATGAGATGTGTGTGGACAGCAAACTTTTTAAATGTGTTTTTGACAGTGGCTGGCTGTGATAGATACAGTTGTTGTGAACAGTAGCCTTCATCTGGCAAACACTGGCTTCAAGAATGAATTTCTTCCTCATGCCCACCTGTTATGTAAGGCAGGTAGTGCATCTGTGGATTACCGTATACAGATGAATAGAGTTTTTATAAGTAGCTGGTCAAGCAGTATTTTCTCAACCTGCCAGATTTTACAGCCATTGTCATACGCAGCACCCCACATCACAACAAAGGATGCAGCAAAAGCTGACAAAATATGCGGCCAAGAAGGCCCTGGTGCCTCTGTTGTGTTAAATAATTCATAATTATGGATAATAATCGGTAATTATATGTAAGGACTGGTTTATTTGAATTTGCCACAAAATCTCCATGAAGGAAACATGTCTGTTTGAATAAATAGCATTGAGGAAGACCAGAGACAAAGCTTTTACAGAAGTATATTTTACGCTTATTGACAGTACAGTCACAAATGTAAAATATACTTTTGCATGTGTGCAACAATGGGGATGTCTGATATTAGAAAAAGAAGCTTTTGCAGTATTTTTGGTGCTAGGAGATATGGACACATGCTGTTAAAGTTGCCACCATATGTGTGTGCGACGTGAAACCCCATAAAGTTAGTATGAGAAAAAATAAAACCTTATGCAAGGGAGCAAAATGTCTTTGGTGCCTTTAACATGGCAGAACTGGGAGGTTGAAGGAATCCAGGCTGTTACAGCAGGCAGCTAGAAAGGTGGAAGGTCTTTGGAATGTGACCTATTGTCATCAGGTGATCTCTTCCTGATGTCTGGAAGGATTGTGTTGCCAGCATCTTCATGGTTGATAAGTCCATAAACCTCTGAAGTGCCGTGAACCAATCACCCAGTGACCTGGCATTACATCATAGAACATTTGAATCTCCACCAACATGACTGTGAGAACCAAAAATCTCGTAAAAGGTTATCAGTTGGAGAGAGTACTTTTAGGACGGCATTTGTCAAAACATACGGCTTCAACAGCGAGTAAATTCCCTACTAAGCCATTATTTGTGAATGTGTGTTAAATAGTTGCAAAGGTACAAAACTGCAGTGGAGATAGACTGTGCTTCGAAAACTGGTTGTAGTTGCCTTGCAAACATATGAAAACTCAGGCAGTGGGATCACTGATTCAGAGGGTTTTGTATAGGTGCAAGACAACCTGTGTAAGTTCTGTACCCTTATGAAATGAAATTATGAAAAGTGGTTGTTTGCACAGGCTGATGAGAAAAGAGACCATGTAGAGGTGTGTCCTGAGGGTGGAGTAATACTGGAGCATCTGGCTGTGAGGTTAGAAGAAGATGGGGGTCTGGCATTATTTGCTGATTACGGACATGATGGAACAAAGACTGATACTTTCCGGGTAAGGCTGACAGCATTGTCTAAGTCTTTAAATTGCTTTTATAATTCTGTTCCACGTCAGGGACGTCAAATAGATTTAAATTTAGACCTGTCATCCAGGGTAATCATCTCCTTTAACTTAGTGCTGCAGAATTTTGAACATTGTGGAGGGGAGTAAGAGCTATAGCTCGAGACTGTGAGAGATGGCAGGCTCTTTGTAAAACCTCTATGTCTGCTGGTTAGAAGAGGTTCGACTGAGTGAAGTGAAAAAATTACAAACACCACTGTATTACACTGCTAAAGAGAAATTTAATTGTAATATTGTGTCCGGTAACTGTTATTTTG
Organism: Coptotermes formosanus; assembly: GCA_013340265.1. Lineage (NCBI taxonomy): Eukaryota > Metazoa > Arthropoda > Insecta > Blattodea > Rhinotermitidae > Coptotermes > Coptotermes formosanus. The sequence continues at coordinate 1,403,082 of BLKM01001502.1, forward strand.
TCAATAGAAAAGTCTGTCAGGCAAATTTAAAATCGTATTGCTTGAATATGATTCTCTGGTGGACATATTGTGTAATCTGATGGCATTTCACACTCTTAACTGAATATCAATTTATTATGGAAAATTCCATCCTGTATGAGATGTACCTGTCAGGTAACTTGGCTTCTTATGGCAAAATGGGAAAGTTCTGCTTTTAACAAAATCTGGTGGCAAGTGTCATTTTTAAGGGTTTAGTTGAGGGAAATGTGTTTATTATGTGTTATCATCTCTTGATGGCACAATGAAACAAACCTGAATATGTCGATCATGTGGTTAATTTGTTGAGTGCTCTTAAAAATAAGCGTAGAGCCCGTAAGTAAGATTTGCCAAACTCAGGGAGATTGTAAACAGATTCACTGTCCAAATATTTTTGTGACGAATCCAAGCGACATGATTTGTGGTACTTTGCATTTTCAGTACTGTGTTTATGAGATGATACCTCTCGTACTGTCTTTTGCCAGGGATTCCGTAACCACCAACTCCATGATCCTCTGGTTGACCCAGGATCTGCAGACCTTACAGCTGATGTAGATTTTTCATACTTCCGAGCATGTGTAGAAGACAAACTCTTAATGTTTGGCCCTGTGACCCAAAGAGACTTCCTGAAACGAATGGGCATTGATGTGCGCCTTCAGGTACGTGGTACATGCTAAGGAAATCCCTGTAACTACATGGTTGTAGGCTTTTTAGACAAATTATAGGCTGTTTAGTGTTAATTAGAAATGTAGAATTGTAGAACAGGAGACCAACACACGCACACTTTTTATAAAATGTTCGTAAAAAATGTTTACTCACAAACCCGACATGTTTCGGTACAACTTGGTACCATCATCAGGGGTGGTATTAAAAATAAAACACTAGTCATTAAACATTAGAGGTCCGACGCATGCCTTGTATAAGTAGTTTCACTTGAAAACTAAAACACTTGTTTTTCATACAAGTATTTTAGTATTCACGTGAAACTACTTATACAAGGCATGTGTTGGACCTCTAATGTTTAATGACTAGTGTTTTATTTTCAGTACCACCCCTGATGGTTTTACCAAGTTGTACCGAAACATGTCAGGTTTGTGAGTAAACATCTTTTACAAACATTTTATAAAAAGTGTGCACATGTTGGTCTCTGTTCTACAATTCTAGAAACTATGTGCTGGTTATGAATAATATAAAGTTTACTAATTAGAAAGCTTTTCAGCTGGCTAAGAATTTCTGTTTCTGTGAAACCTAAATGTTCATAAACACATTCATAAAAGGCCACCGTTGTACATTGTGTTGAGCCAGTTACATTCAACCCTATTTCTTGACTTTTTCAAATTATCATGTCATTTACGACCAGGTCTCCCAAGTGCTATTTTTATTGTGGGAATTCAAACCAAAATTTTATGTGCATTTCTCAGTTCTCCTGTTTATGCTACGTGTCCTGTTCATCCCATCCTTTCCAATCACCTTAACATTGTCAGGTGCAGAGTACAAGTTTTGGTGTGTGTGTGTGTGCGCGCGCGCGCGCATGTGCGTGTGTGCACACGTGCTGTACTGTACTCCACTGCACTGTACTGTAAGTAATAGATAAGAGAAAATAACTGTTTTCCATGCCGGAGGTGGACAACCATGTACAGCACAGTACGTTGCAATAGTGCATATACCAGTGTTACATACGTGCATCTGTGCAATCAGTCTTGTCATTAGTAGCGAACTTCATAACATCATAATGTCTGTCTTTATATTAGTCAAAAGTATCACATTTTTCTCACTGTACATTTGGTACGTGATACAGTATATCAGTGGCCCTGTGTTCCATTTATATTTTGCTTATTTCCAGATTTTACTACAAAACTGTGATGAAAAACAGAAGCAGAATCTGCTGTTTGGTTATCATATGATGGTGGATGAAGACAAAATGGGGGAACGATTTAAATTGTTTTCACTTTTCCCATCTGTCCTTAAGGAACACCTTGTACGATTTCCAGTGAGCGGTTTTGTAGACTCTTGAAAAGTAAGTTGAATTGGTTTTGTTAAACTCATGTCAAAAACTTCATTTTTGCCACAAAAATGCCACAGAACTGCTGCATTTGCATCTGTATAACCCACTTGCAGTCCATAAACTGTATGGCAGAGATTGTGACACAAAACTCAGTTTTGTTGACTGGTATCTTCAGAGGTGTATGCTGGAGAAATCAGCGCCATGTTCACTGTGCTCGGTGTTGAATCTCTGTTTCATCTCAGTGGATATGTGAATTGTCGGAATAATCCGCAGAGTGTCTTTATCTGATGTAGTGTGTGTGCAAATAGGATTATTGGCCCCATTTGTTTTCCGAGACCATAGATTCACCAATATGTAACATACATGTGATACCATTTTGTGAACACCTGTTCAATTTTGAAAGAATGTACACATTTTTTTAAGCAAGACAGTGCAACACCTCACTCATCAAACCATTCCCAGGGCCCTCTTTAAATATGGTGAGTAAAAAACCTAGTACTAACTGCAGTGCAGGAAACTAAAATGTGTGAAGCTGCAACAGACTGTAAATTGCACAGTAGTGATTGCTGCCATATGTGTTGTCATGCAGAGTGATATGTGGGGCCATTTACATAGTAAAAAGGTCCCTCTACTGCACCACCAATAATCTGTTTATTTAACAAAAGTTTCAAACAAAAAGTTTGGATATTTCAGATACAGGATTATTTTATGAACCAAGCCATTTAGATTCACCATATTTATTTCTTACAGTAAATACTATTGTCTGTCACTGAGCAGAAACTCATCTGTTTCATCTTACTGGCTGTACAGCCTTGTTTGGGTCTTTCTCCTACAAACATTTTCCAGTGTTTGGTGTTCAAGACCTTCAAGTATGTGCCACCTGAGTTTTGGTCTACCCTGACCTCTTCTTCCTTGCACCTTACGTAAGGTTCATATTTTGTGCGTTCAGTGTCATCCATTGTGGTTACATGTCCAGTCCATCCATCTCAGTCAAACCACCTCTGTAGTCTGGGAAGTACTCTTATAGATGGTAAATATTAAGAGGAATGTATAAATCAAAGCGCAAGGAGATACAGAAATAGTCAGCTATCCTTGTTCTTGGCCTCAGGCAGCAAGAGTTATGCAGTAACAAAAGGGTAGATGTCAAGTTGTTCCTGCATACACCATGAAGGTATACAGGGGGAGCAGAAGTATAGGTCCACTCATTCTTAAGCTGGGCACTAGACTGAGGTGGGCAGTCAGCATTAGGCCCTGGTACACATCAAACAGGAGGCTGGGTGGGTTTGCGAATGAGTCTGGTTGTTTTGGAGAAGTGAAAATTCTCTTGCACCTGCCAGGAATCAAATCGTGGATTGTACATACCATAACCACTATACCAACTGCACATTCTGAACAGTTACGCTGGTAATTTCATATACTGCATTATGGAGTACATTTGTCTGAAACTCGTCATATTATTGTCATATATTTATTTACACAAAATATAACAATTTTCTGTCCAAATTGCCAATTGTGATATGTTGACTTATTGTACATAATTACAATACAGAAGTGTAATTAGTTCCTGACATTCCTTAGGAATTTGTTTTCTTTGTCTTCATTTTGAATCACTGAGGATGAATGCAACAAGTTCCTTTGAAATGTCTGGAACTACTTGCTGAACAATGCAATGTAGTGTCCCAGAAGACTGGAATTCTTGATTACACCACCACAAAAACCTCAAAACTTACAATATATAAATTCAACATCATCATGCAGTCCCTGCATGCATCAGCTGAATTTACTTATAAACTGTGCAAAGATTTATATTAAAGCTGTATCATTATACTGAACACTGGTGCACCCGAAGTCTCACAATATCAGTTCACACCATCACCCAATCTGTAGTGCTGGTCCTAACATTATAGGCTGCATTCCCTTCTGTAATATGTATGAAGGGTCTTGACACAAGTCTGACCTCAACCTTTGTCACGCAGTTTTAATTGTCACTGTTTAATATTTCCTTGCAGCGGTAGCTTGTGGGTGCAGCTCACTCGTTGCAGCTCAGAAGAACTGAATCTGAGTACAGCAGCTATTGCATTCAGCATATGTCTCTTAGAACTGGAATCATTTGACAGCAGAAAACTCAGCACAACATTTTTCAGGTACTCAAGATTGGCTCCCTCACGTGATTGACAACGCTGCAGTCTGAAATCAAAAGAGAAAGTTCAAACACTAAACCAGAAGGGTCAGCCAAAAGGTTTGGTTAACAGTGGTGACAAGGCAACCATCTTTTTCAACTGTTTTTAACTGCAGAACAGTAGGACTTTCTGAAATTAGGAGCCACAAATATTAGGTGCCACTGTAGAAAATTTAGTTGCTTGGGTGAACTGGCACCTAGGATTTGTGTGCCCTTGTTCATGTCTTCTGCGATGACTCCATGTCAATTAGTATGTAGTTACTATGTTTTGGAAGAGCTTGTTGCCTTGATCCTCAGGGTCTTCTTCAACTAATGAAATGTGAAGATGGAGGTGCAGGCTGGTTAACTGTCTGCCAATTGACATGGTGTTCTACCCAGCATATTTCAGGCTTCACTGATATTGCTGTGAGAACCTCATATCTCATTAGATGACTCCAATTTAAACAGTAGCTATATTATATCATGTCAGTATTATCTGCTGTAATAGTTAGTACATTTATACAGGTCCTATCAGCTGAACGTTATGCTGTAGTGTCATGCAGTTTGTACGGAGGCACAAAAGAACAGAGGTAGTAGAAATTTGGTATGACAGTTCTGCTCTAGTCTCCAGGCATTTTGAAAGCTTGTATCTGTTGATTAGCACCACTTTCTCTATAAGAGTACATTTTTTTCAAGCAACCTGTGCCAAATATATAATTAATTTACACAGACAGTATTACATCATCATCACAACCACCACCACCACGACCACCACCACCACAGTTGACAGAGATTCCAAGAATGTCATGAAAATAGGGGCTATTTCTGACATCTGCTGCAATTTAGGTGGGGTGTGGTTGGTTTGTCAGTTGTTGGCCTATAGGTTTCTCAGTTTTGCTGGAAGTCCATAGTCTTGGTGGCTCGTCTAGGTGGGAGGGGCTTTGGACTGTTCTGCCTGGGGAGCTGAGTGATATGTGGAAGGCTCTGAAACAGCTATGCTGTATTAAAGTGAAGTTTAAGTATAACTAACCTTGCCACTTCTTCTTTGAGTTGACTGATTTTTTCTTGGTGCTGTTCTTCCTCTGTGGTTGCTGCCCTCTGCAGTTCTCGGAATGTACTTTCAAGCTGGTGCTTGGCCTTACGTAGGTTAGAAATCTCAACATCTCGTCGAGCCAGTTCATGTGCATAATGTAACATGTGCGGACTTTCCCCACCACTTGTTGGTCCCAGGCCTCTGATCACACCATCAAACTGTGACAAGTTATTTTCCTGGTTTCCTGATCCTGCAACTATTTCCTGAAATGTGATGTTAAATTAAAAACATAAATGCACATACAATTAATATGAACTGCAACACATGTTTTATGTTGTGTATACACACACACACACACACACAGTGAAACTCCTCGCTTAAGAAAATTTCCCGCCTAAGAAGTCAGGATAAAAAAGCAACATCTCCCATTTCATTAAAATTACACTTTTATGAAATTTGCCACTTAAGAAGTAGGATTTTCTTGGAATTTTCAAAATTTTCTTAACAGGGTTTCATTGTATATATTAATGTCACTCTGACACACAGTATGCAAGAGAAAGGAAAGTTACATTTTTGTCTTTGTAAATTCTCTGATGAGGTGACAGTCTGTGAGAAGATATTATGGTTTATACAGGGTCATTCCTTACTTGTATCACCAAACACAGCAGCTTTTTGCAGTAGAAAGCCTGCACTTCCTACATTATAAACTTTGACTGTTTCCTCAGGGAATAAGTTTCTCCCCAAACATACAAGTTAACCTGTACACAGTACAGAACTGTACTTAAGTATGAAAAGACCAACATTAATGATCCATTTATATATACAGTAAAACTCGTTTAAGACGTCCCTGGTTAAGAAAATTTTCACCTAAGAAGTCAGGATAAAAAAGCACCAAAATTCTGCCATTTGATGAACATTATAAGTTGCCCTTTAACACATACACGCATAAGAAAATGTCCTGCCTAAGGACTAACAAATTTGACGAAGAAACAATTTTTTTTACTTATTTGATACATTTTCTGTTTCAAAATCTTGAAGAACTTCCCTGAGTTTCCATTCGTACTGTTTCCAAAACGCAGCGTTCAAATGGCACGGTCAGTTCATATAGGTTAATCTCCAAGGTCATTTTCGCCACGATTCACGCGGCAGAATGACGCAACCTCACGGCTGACGCAGGGGTGTCCTACTTCTTCCACGATACAGAGACTGCTGTCAGTCAGTCTCCACTAGTCGGTCTCTCACGACAACCTAAAAATTGTATTGGGCAGCCGGAAGCTGATCCTAGCTGTTCCGTGACCTGGAGAGGCCTGCGTTTGGCAACGCTGGCATGTGGCACCTCAACTTGCCACTTCAACTGCCTGCGACTTGGAGGAAATGAAGGCAGTCAATAACATTTGAAGAAGTTCAGGCATGTGCTAGTTGAAGTGACACAATGTTCCACATTGTTGGGGGCACAGCGGTTTGACGCGAGATAAGTGGGTGGTTCATTGTGACAGCTTGTTTAAATGTAATTTATTGGCAGTAATATAAATGTGTCATGGTGTGGCGTGACTGTGGAACATCTGTCGTGACTGTGTGTTCCATCAGCAATTCCAGAAAGTAAATTCAAGACACTGCAGAGCTAGTGACAGTGACTGGAACTACTGACTACCCCTTATGGTCTACCTAAAAGCGGACCTATGGAATCTGAAGATGTGTACTGCTACTGTTTTTGAAAAAAGAGCAAGACAACCCACTCTTGAAAAATATTTCAAGGAAAAGTAAACATCTGGAATGAAATGTGAACTTGTGAATGAAAAAGTCAGTGACAGTATAGGTAAAGGTGTAAATAAAACTGTGAATGAAAGGTTACAGACAAAATGGTTAAATGGTCAGATACGAGTGAGAATGCATTAAGACAGCTGCAAATTGTACAAATTCAGCATACACATGTAATACGTTCACAAAAAAATTTAAAAAATAGAACTTTTTGGTCTTACCCTTTTAAGAAATTTCCCACTTAAGAAGTCAGATTTTCTTGGAATTTTCAAAAACGTCTTAACAGGGTTTTACTGTGTATATATATGTATATATGTATGATTCCTAGCCATTAACCAGTGCATAAACAATAGCTACATAACTAAAGTTGTATGGACAATGTATAAAAATTAGTTATCATCCTTATTACAAATATAATGCACAAATATTTCTCAAGATTTAATGGATGGAAAGTGATTAACACCAAGAACAGTGAATTAATTATAGTATATAATCATCTTCACAACCTCAATGTAACACTTATTATATAAAATTTATTTTAAAAATAATGAGGCAACATGTTTTGATCACGAGTGATTGAAACATGTTGCCTCACTATTTTTAAAATAAATTTTATGTAACAAGTGTTATATTGAGGTTGTGAAGACGGTTATATACTATAATTAACTGTTCGCTTCACACTGGTATGCAGTCTGTTAAAAAAAAAAAAAACAGTGAACTTCACAACAAAGCTACAAGAACAATGATATGCTGCAATGCTGCTGCTTCTGCGCAGACCACTTAGGACTGCTGTGACATTTTGTGCACTACAGAAGATTTGGAAACCAGTGACAGCCAAGAAGAGGGAATGATTGGTTTGCAAAAGGAAGGAGCTCATGTGAGTAGAAACTCGTACACTGGTTGCTCATACGCACAGGTATTACTGAACTTGAATTCTTGGGTCTGAAGTACTTAACCTTTTGGCAACAAATTTGGACATTTAAATTTTTGTGCACCATTTATGTAAAACATGAGTATTTTATGAACCAAAAAAGATAACATTATGAAATACATGGCATTTTGTGGAGGAAGAAATGGAGTCGGTGCAGCATGTCTCAAAAAATTCAGTAAATATATTTGTTGACTAAATAAAAATGCCATTGCTAGGGGGTAGTGGTACACCCGTCGTGTATATAGTACGCATAGTGGATGAAGGCTAAGGTTAACAAGACTCTACTGTGTATTGTAATTCTGCAACATAAGGAACAGAGGCAAAGAAAACTCATGTACATTAGATACACATACCTGTGTGTCATATAATGGTACTGGAGGTTCATATTTCATGTTTCCAGGTAAAAACATTTGAAATGTAGATTTCAGAGTCTGGATTTCTTGTTCCTTTTCCTCCAGTAAACTCAGAGATCTCTCCCTCTGTTTCTGCAGCTGCTGTTCCAAAACAGACAAGCGGCCCCTGTAGTCTGTCTCAGTCGCAGTCAGCTCTTGTTTGTATTTTATCCTGTCAGCTTTTAGAAGCTGTACACAAGACAGTATTTTAGTTTCAATGATATAAATGCACAAAATTCATGAGTCAGGTTCAGTGATATGTGCTCAACTGCAACATTTTGTTTCATTTTCACTCAAAACCTCAAGTATAACAAGAGAATACCAGCAATAATATAAAGTGATGAGATCCGTGCTCTTCTAGTACGTTACATAGTGTTGATTGGTAGTTAGTTACCAATGTTTTGGGACTGACAGGTTGTCTCTAAAATATCCATAGCTAGTTACCAATCAATGCTGCATAACATTCCAGAAGAGTGAAAAGCTCATTTACACTCTGGCTGAAGCCTGAAATCACACACAATGTAAAATAATCATTTTAAATGATTAGTCATTTCAGTTATGTGTACACACACACACATATGGGGATTATAAACAATATTTAAGCTTTTAAAAATTTGTTGTAAGAAGGTAAGTTATGTACAATAATGAAATTTGTAGAGTATAAAGAAGTCTCAAAGTTTTGATTGTGACATATTGGTTGTCAGTTTGAGGGCTATCACATCACAACAATAATCATTCATGTTCCAAACCCTGGATCTAACTTTGTTAGACTTTTTTTTGGAGGGGGGCGGGGGGAGATATTTTTAAGCAGATTACACACACCATGTGCAAGTGCTCCCTGTTAGGACTGAGAATTGATTATTATGTGACACTGAAATCTGATAAGTGACAGTCAAAACTGTTACTGCTTTATGTTGTAATAATCCTGCATATATGTATATAAGTGGAAAAACACTGGGTGCACCACATTTCATAGCCACATAAGTCAGCAATTCATGCTGGGAGAAGGAGTTCATAAACTGAAAGGACATCAAGTCATTTCTTCAGAAAATTACTGATTGGATTATCATTTTTTGCATGCACTTGTTATTTTTTCATCTACAACTCAATACAAATTATATATTCACAAATTGCAAAATTTGAACTGTTCACACAACTGTACTGAGACGCGAAGTTAATAAATGGCAAAACTGATCTGCAGGTACACATGAAAAATGAGTTACTTTCATGGCTGCATAACTTAAACAGAAGTCAAAAATCCTTCTCAGAATTGATAATAAGGGGATGTCCAACAGTTGCAATGATGCTGTGCAGTCTGAGTTTCATTGTGCAGATTTGTGTGAGGGATAACGGTGTAAGTCATAGAAATATGATTACTGAGCTAACCCCCTTTGCACACGCAACCATAGAGTAGACTGCAGTCATAACATATCACTTTTACAAACTTCTTCACATTTCCAGCATTTTAGGCCTTGCTTGCATCAGTATGTACCTGCTGCAGGTTGTCGACTTCCTGTTTCCACCCAGCATCGGTGTCTTCCAATTGACCATGCAGGGTATGAACTCTATCCTTCAGAGTCTTCACCTGACTTCTTAACGAAGAAACTACTGTGCTGTCTTCCATCCTAGTGGGAAAATCAGCATGCATGGAACAGTGCACATTTATTTTTGAGTAAGTATCCCGCACATTTAATGTACCTGAATTTCCAAAATCCTTACAAGTGAGCAGAACTTCTCTTTTTAAAATTGTCACACCACGTGTGTATGATGAACCCACTTGGACACCTTTATAATGTGGTTAGGTTTGCCCCTTTGTCAAGGATCCCCCTCCCATTTTCTTGTCCTAAGGCACTGTTTCCTAAAATGTGCCACATACTGGCTTAAAGGATCTTTCTTTTAAAAAAATTTCCCAGGGGAGGACCTCCAAATCCCTCATGTCAACTGCAAATGTTCCACATTTCTCTCGACCTACGGATATGCCTTCAATAGCAAAACTATAATAAGCTTGGAAACACTGTCCTAGGACGTATCCTCACCACACAGGTGTCCTCAACCAGTAACAGAAAAGACAAATATGCAATTAAATATTTTAATTTTCACAGTGTGCTTTGTCATGGATAAACAGATTTACCTTATGTTATTAGGCTGATGCAGTTGTGACTGTTTGTACTGTTCAAATTCATGCTTCAGTTGTTGATATTCCTCTTGACACAACGTATGTTCGTCATTATTCTTAATGCTCAAACAATCACTAATGTTTAGGATATCTGTGGGGAAGGAAATAACAAGGACAGTGAACTTTATGTCAGTCACAGCTGTTTTTAGAAATGGCTGTCAAATGACAGAGCCAAATAAACCACTGTTACAGAAGTCTGTGAACTCCGTAACCAAGAACACAAGCGCTCTCACATAAAAAATGTTAAAAAATTGTCATTGCTGTCTATGCCATTATGTGCATGGTACAGCTGAAGTATAGCTCCACTCGTTCTTTGGCACTAAATGGGAATTAGTGGTCAGCTACACACCCTAGCTGCTTTACCTCCAGGGAAAGAACCCCCAGTAGCCATTGAGCAGGAGGTTGGGTGGGCACCACAGCTGGATTGGACATTTGGAGAAGAGAAAATCCCTAGCTCGTGCCAGGAATCAAACCCTGGATCATCCAGCCTGTAGCCTGGTCATTATACTGAGTGTAATGGGACAGATATTCCCTGACCTGTCTTACTGAATAACCATGTTCTGTGAGGTCTGCCAATAATCTGAACTGTTCCTCAGCACATAGTGAAGATATTGGGTGTGTCTTGTACCCAAATGGCTACTTTGGTACTGAAGCTGAGTCCCAATACAGTAAATGCAAAACTTCTCTTTTTACAAGAAGTGCATTCTTATAATTATATTGTAGTATTGCATAATTCAATATTGAAGTTCCTACATTGAGATATCACAACCCACCCAGCTGTTGAGTCCCACAAGTGGCATGAATCCTGCTGGTTAAGAAATACTGTGGCAAAGATGTTAATTTGCAAGATGACTGATAATGATAATAGTGTTAGCAAACAGCATAACTGCATGTTAGTGTTTCAGCACTCGGAAGCTGTAAGTTAAAGCACTAAATGCTGCAAAATTTGTGCTTTCTGTATTGTAATAACATGATACTCAACTGTCAGTTATCAACAGAAAAATTGCACCACATATAAGAGGTACCAGTAGGTCTAAACTACTAGTGGAACAAGGCAGTATTCAAGATTTAAGGTTCTCACAGCAGTGTTGTTGAAGATTCAGGTCTTCTGAGATGTGCTGCTGTGTTCTTGGGCATGTGGTTCCCTGTGTTTTAGAGAATGCTGTGCCTTCATCTTTGTACTCAAGCAGTCAAAATATTCTTGGATGGCTTCATGACTATGACTGCTGGACCCTGAAGACAAAGGCACTACCATCCTTTCAGACACTGGGAACTACTTATTGAATAACAAAATGTCATATATCAGCAGGCTTAAATCTTCAGCAACACAGTAGTCCATATTTTGAAAACCACAGACCCTGCACATCAATTGGTTTTTCTGCGCGCTGACTGGCTGAGACAAGCTGTCCTCTTAGGTAAAGGATCTTGTCCACCAGTGCCTGCACATCAAGACACAGATCTGCTTCACTTTTCCCTTTTAGTTCTGCCTCCGGGTCTACCACAGGTGTGTTAGGTGTTGTCTGAGAGACAGTTGAATGCTCCAAGTCTAACTGTGCAATATGTTCCTGAAAAAGGAAGTCAGTAAGTTATAACAGGGGACGTTATAAACCATATCTTAGGAATGTTAATTTTACCCATATCTGACAAAATTACCATTGCAAAGATATATTTTACAGCCTTTCTTTAAAAGAGAATCAAAGCACTATAACAACTGCATAATCTTGTCCTTGCTGAAGGTAGTTTCGGCATTTACATGTTCACGATCTTTCCTTCTGACCAGATAATTTTTAAATGTCTTAGAATTTACACCCTGAAGTAATTACATTTTTATAAAACAGTTTGGTGTTACTGTGATCCAGACATATTTGTGCATACCAACACTACTGTTTCAGTCACATTGTAATTTTTACTGCAGGATTCACTTTGAGTTCATCAGTCCAAGCTAACCAGGCTGATTTGTTTGCCAAGTACATGGAAATTAATTTTGTAATATCTCTTATCTGGTTATACCATTTTCTGTGGAGTAACTTTCAGGATGTGGTCACTGTTTGCTTCTATGTGACATGTGGTTGGTTCAGTTGATTTTGGAGGACAAATGTTACGTTGCAATTGCTCTGGCTGACTAGAGGTGTTGGAACACCTGCACTGTAACTACCACATCACTGCTAACACTTTACTAACATTAATTCTGATGAATGTACATTAGATTCGTTGAATGTACTATTTCCTGCTGTATATTTTGTTTACCACATTGCTAACAACATTCTGATCTCCATAAAGAACTTAATTTTATTAAGACACTTTTTAAGAGTGTGGTACTTAAAAAACCAACAAAAGATGTTACTTTGTAAACTTCCACTCTGCATGAGTGTGTTTTCCTCACTTTTAGTTTCTGGATAGCCAACTGATCTTGCTGCCGTAGGCGGTCATAGTTCCCAACTGTTTCAGACAGTTCAGCCAGTCTTGCCTCAAGGTTTGCCACCCTCTCTTCATGAACAGCTGCCAGTCGACGGGCACGTTCCTCTGCATCAGCAGCCCGTTTTTGTTCCTTCAGAATGAGACAAAAGTAAATACAAACACCTCCCTAATGTGTGCATTTCGTAACAGCTAAGGTATAAAAGGACGAGTACTGAATGTGTCATAATAATCTAACAAGCCTTGAATTTTTGTCAACTGCAATGAATGTTAGGACAGCAAAGCTTGTATAATGTAGCAAAAAAAAATAATTTCAAAATACTATATAAGTGAAGCCATTTAACAAATATGCGAATTAATTCTAAAAGGTTTGGATGATGACATATTACAGACCATCTTATATTCAGAAAAGAACACAATGGCTGCATAAGAAACAGCTGTTCATAGTCACCGAACATGAGACAATTGATGAGTCCAGAAACCAAGCAATCCTGAGTACGAGATATATTTATACAGGTTTTTATGGCAATTCAAGTGATGATCCTGGGGGTGTTCATACCATGCAGTCAAGGTCTGTTCCAGCGTGTTGCAGGAATATACTGCCTCCATCTTCAAGGCGAATGAATCTGGTTCAGGTGGATTATAAAGTACTTGAGAGGAAGGACTGTGTTAGTTATATAGGAAGTCACGGAATTTTGGCGAATCACAGCTACATAAGTGGAAGGGGGGCACCTTGAGCTGAGAACTTGGGGAATTGAGAGTTCCATGAACAGCCCTTTACATGGCAGACAGTGAGAGATGTGTAGGTGGACAGGAGTGAATGATAAACTGTATTCATATGAGTACTGGTATTAGAGTGAGGTAGTGCTGCCTGGAGATATTTGTGACATTTGATGTTTCTGGAACTGTGATTATTAACGTGCTGTCTGCTGGGAAGTGTCCTCATATAATCTAGTACATATCTACAAGATTACAGGATGTCACTTCCCAGAATACAGTAACCTTACTCTGTTTATTGCTACATTATGGCCAACATCTGTCACTGTCAATTTGTATGTTGTTCAAGGACTGCCTTCCCTAATGTATTGAACACTGTTTTTGTCATATTTTATGTTTTGTACTGTTGCAAAAATACAAAAGATGAACTACCAAAATATTCCACAAATTAATCTCAAACACAAAGTACCTGATCGTAATCTCACTGTGTGTCAGTGATACACAGATTTATGCTTAATGATACCTGGCAGAATGATCAAGGACTGGCAACCCTTGCAATAATAATATTGCCCACTCGATTGACACAACCTCAAATATTGCTGCCTGGTGTTGAAGTTTCATGTTGGCCATCTCCTCCTGAAGTTGCAACAGGAAAGGAGGGGTTTCCTTTGTTTTTGCCTCTGCTCGTTTCAGTTTCCTACGAGTTGCCTCCAGTTCATTACAGACATCCCTGAGCTTTTTCTCGTATTGTTCCCTCTGTCCAGACTGTGATTCTGATTGAGTCAGCTTTGTTCGCAGTTCTTGTATTTGATGTTCCTGTTGATCTTTCAATCGACGCTCTTCTGCTAAAAGCTTTTGAAGCTCTCTGAAATATAATAAAACCACAGGTCATGGACAATGAACTTCGCAGCCCCCTAGTAGTGTAGTAAAATGAAGGTTATAATGAGTCAAACACGTGGGGACACAAGTTTGGTGAGGAAACTACTTGGAAGCAGAGCTACGGAGTCGGACTCGGAACGAATTTTGTTGGAGATGGTAAAAATGTACCGACTTCGACTCCGACCTCAATATAAAACCTTAAAAAAGAGATACTAGGTACGATAACCATTAGACTAACACTTAAATACAGGTTATAAGTCTAAAAAGTAGCCTGATGATTCATGTGATGGTGATGAAATGTCTCATGATACCATTTACCGTTTTAGTAGGTTTACCATTATTAATGCATAGTGAACTTTTATGAAGGAGTCAGAGTCGGAGGTTTTGCGTACCGACTCCACAGGCCTGCTTGGAAGATCTTGGAGACAGGAAGGTAATATCACAATGTGTGCGTGCGTGCGTGCATGTGCAATGTCCATGACTGGTATTACTGTTGCTGAACGTTCAGGTTCTATTGCCAGACAGACTGCGTTATGCTAACGAACACTGCAAGTGTGAGTTACCTCATGGATTTTGCATGTACAGTTAAGTACTGCCACTTATGTAGAACATAATTAGTCAAGTAAATTAATCACAGATGGTGTAATTATATTTAGGAATTAAGACAAATGATAAAAGTACTTCAAACTGGTCAGTCTTGGACAGAACAGTGTCACGGTCACTGCAGACCACCACTAATGTCATAGTTGTCACCATAATCCAGTACTTAGACACCATTATTACAAAACCAGAAAAATAAAATAAATGTATTAGGCTAATATTCAATGACTGCCATTATTTGTAATCTTACAAACTGAAAGTACCCAAATTTCAGGATTTGATTTTTAGTTCATGTTCTCTGTTTTATATGAGTGCAGCTCACCGTATCATAACACCGTGATCATTCTGCTCCTTCTCCCGTTCGTGACGTTCTGCTGTAAGCTTAGATCTTAGCATTTCTAGCTCTGACTGATGAAGCTGCTGTGACTGTTGATATTTCTCCTGCAGCTCTTTAATTACTCTTTCACGCTGAAACGTCACACATCATGTATGTGAAATACAACCATACAGAAGGACAATTGACATGTCAATCACACCTCTATCAGAAGGACAAAAACTGTTCTGAATACCGGCTGCTCTACTTTCATGTGTATAAACATGATTTTATATCAACTGATCACCCATTTGTCAGTGACAACATTGAATGACTACTGAATAATCAGCACATTATAAAGTCTTTGGTCCATTTTCTGTAACCACTCTAAACCAAGACCAAGTAGCAGTCATCAGATCTGAAACAAAAGGCCATGCTGTCCAGAACCGGTAATCAGAAACAGTTTTAAAAGCTCTGGCTTTAAGTGTTTTAACAATACTTCTTCTCTCTCTGAACGAAGTTGTTTCTTATCCGCTTGAAAGCTTGCTTCCATTCGAGATTTCTCTGCAGACAGTGTAGCAAGAGAGTTCATCAGAGTCGTCAGCTGAGTGCGCAACTGGTCAACAGTTTCCTCACTTTGACTGGTTTCTTGTGTGGCAGAAGAAGCCTGAAAGAAATATTTGTTATGGAAGGTTGCATGTGGAAATGTGCCAAAATTCAAGTATGGAATACTACATTGAGGCCATCAAATGGTGAATAAGATACTTGATGCACACCACTCTGTGCCACTGTTCCCTTCCTACCTGTCAAAAGTCAGGCCTAGGTGCTTGCTGTGATCATTACCACCATTTTTTGAAGGCAGAAGCATGTAGGGAAATTACGCTTGATAGGGCAGTTACAAGAGCTTGAGGGAGATGTCAATCGGGATGATTCATGTGACTTCCATCCATGGCCTCGGAGCAGCATTAACTTTTAAGTCATTATGGGTTGTGATTGACATTTTTTGATATACATACTGTGCAAAGATCACCATTACAAACAGTGAATTATACTATGAAGTAATGCATACATACATTTTTTGTAGTCTCTTTAGCAAAAATCGTGGGACTTCTTATGTACACTACTTTTGTTTATTACCTCCACTTCAGAAGTGGAAGCAGTACTGCTGGTCTCTTCATTCTGTGTTCTGTTGCTACTTGTCTTGCTTCCTGACTCATAGGATTTGTCACAGGTACTGGATATCGTTAAGGCCTTCAGGCTAGCTTCGAGGGCTTCTTTTTCTTTAATCAGTCCCTTATATGCCGTGACAACATCTGGAAACAGTTCAAGATTCGTATAGGTGTACAGAATAGTTATCAAAGATAGGTTATGTTACACTCCGAAAGCAAACCAAGCAATTCTCCGAAACCACCTTACCACGAAGTCGACCTTCGTATCGAGCTAACTGATCCTTTTGTTTATTTACAGTGACCAATAATTCCCTTTTACTAGCATTCTCCATCTCTATTAAACATGTGACGTACGAGTTTACACATATGACGAAACGTAAACAAACAATCTGCAAAACGCTCGACACGTACACACACTTCCGGTTTAAGTGTCATACTCGGGAACAGCTGATTGGACCGCTTCGAAGCAGAATTGTATCATTCCGCGTCATAAAAGGTGGGAACATGAATAGTTGCGTACGCTGTACTCTAGGTCTATTCGAACTCTTTGATTGCACATACCACTTCTACGAAAGATAAGTTTTGCATTTTCAGGGTGGTAAAATTTAATATTGTGATAATCTAGGTTATGACTCCACATACTGCTTACATCTTCACTCTGGCTAAAGGAAAAGGCGGCAGTTTCCATGGAAACTCTAGTAACCATCTACGAAGTTATGTCATAACCCAAAAACGCATAATTTCAGTTTTCCGAAACATTAGATTCGTCGGCTTCACTGACAATAATAGTAACCGAGACAGCTGTTGTCAACGCGCGTTGAAATAATAAAGCTAGTCATACATTATGAAGCGCGACAGATTTAGCTGGAACAGCTGGTTTACATACCTTAATTGCGCACCCACTATCCTAAATATTTAGGCTTCATGTGAAGAGCAGTAGTTCATGTGGCCCGTCCAATGTATTGTTTGCTAATTATATGATTGGCCAACTGCATTTTATCCAATTCTTATTCGTACTGATGTTTGTTGCAGGAAGCAAACGTGTGTAGAGCCAGCTGTTTCCAAGTTTTGCATTTCATTTATGGATGACTATTCGCAAATTAATTGTGCAAGAAAACAACTTCCCTTAATTACATTATAGGAACAAGGATGCTCTGTTAAAAGAATAACTTCCATTCATTACTTTTCATATCCTGTAATGGGTTGTGAACATGTGAAATATTAAAATACTTTTCTTTCATGAAGTAATGCAAACGGGCATTTAATCCTATGAAGAATAACTACGTGTTTATTTTGCTCTCATCAGATTTCGAGGAAAATGAGATGTCCTTTCGAACTGCAAGAATGCAGTTGGAAAAAATTTGTCCAAGTAGAGTAGATATAAACCTTGTCTGTCTTGTTGGGTTAGCGGCGGTAAGTCGACGTAGGAGACCTAGTTGATCCCCGAGGGCGCCAATTTTGAAGGGGGAAAATTCGAAGTAAAATATTACATTAAAAATAAAATTGTATGAATTGCATAGTTCTGCAACTGTGGCTTGTGCGTTCCTTGACTTAGGTATAGAATGTTTCCTTTTTCCCGAAAAAACTCAGCTAAGTGCCGCTTTTTTGTCTCGGGGGGCGGGGGGAGGCGCCAAGTAAATGCTTCGCCTAAGGCGCTAGTTTGTAACAGACAGTTTAGGGCCTCGCCTCTTTAAGCTCTGTTTGAACCACAGTAAGTCAGCCTGCTTTTCTTGGAACGCGATGTTTGGCTGTGTTGACGGAAGACCGTCGTCACTTAATATAGTAATTCAAATTTCGGCGAAAAGTTATAGGTCCTATCGTGATAGACATTTTACCTTGCGTAAGCACATCTTCTTTTTATTGAGTGTTCGAAAATAAACGCAACCCATGGAGAATGAATTGGGTTACTTAGCCTGTGTTTCATGGTCAACTGACATCAGAACAATTAGTGCCACCCAGCTCTCCACACCTTAGCCCACCTGCTGTCTTTTTATGGGAATTTTTAAAGAACACCGTGTATTCAATTACGTGTGAACACTCAGAACACAGTTAATGGCACTTGAAATGCGCCATTAAAATGTGTTGACAACATGGTCCTTTGTGTATAGGCCTACTTATGTTCACAGCATAATGACCGACAAGCTGAACTAACTAACTAACTAACTAACTAACTAACTAACTAACTACATGGAGCAGAGGTCTTCCTGAGAAGCTAACAGTTTCTCAGCTAGTCAAGAAATTCCCCGCATTTTATGGAACCCGGAGGTTCATTACCGCCTTCACAAGAGCCCACCATCTGTCCCTATCCTGAGCCAGCTCGATCCAGTCCATGCGCCCATCCCACGTCTTGAAGATCCATTTTAATATTATACTCCCATCTCCTGGGTCTCCCAAGTGGTTGCGTTCCCTGAGGTCTCCCCACCAAAATGGCCGACAAGCGGAACAGTTTTTATAATTTACTTATAAACGTGTATTCTACATTTGTTGCGTTTATTTTTGAACATTTTGTATAATATGCTATTATCAACGTAAAACCTGGAGCTAACGTTGGCTTAACACAAAATGATCGTTTGCCGTAGCATTCCATCGGGCTTTCGGTAATAGCTAAACATAATACACCCACTAACTCAAGCTTTCTATCACAGATACATATTGTATTTAACGATACACGCGTTTCGGTTCTAAAAGGCCATCAGCAGTTATGTCGTCATTTCTCCCTATAACACGCAATGAAAGCGCATTTATGATCTGTGGAAAGCACAGAGGAGGCCGGAAGCAGAGGGATAGCTCTACCGAAAATGAGCCTCGGCGTTAGGTTGGGTGTGGTGGGTCAACGCCACGTCCCGGCCGCTTTACCCCCGCGAAAGAGCACGGAAAACCATTCTACAGCAGGCGGGGTGGGCACCAGGGCCGGACTGAGCGCGTGTGGAGACAAGAAAAAAAATTTTCCCCCACAGGAGTTAGAGAACATCGAACCGTCAGACTGTAGAGGGTCGAGTGATGTCGTAAATATATGATACTTGCTACAAAAGACTTGAGCTGGTGATTGTATTATGTACACTCATTAGAACACAGCTACAGATCTCTATGCGCCTATATGTATCGGGAGCGTAAAGACGCAAAACTGCGCGGAGCGTACCATTCCCGTTAGCAGCACGGCTGTTAATCGCTAATGCGCGTGGGAAGCGATAAGAAATAAAACTCTCGTTAGCTGATCTGCTTTCACGTTTTCATAACTGGCATATGGAATTGAGTACCACTTAATACGTGTTAGTTCTGAAACCGAATAGTAGCGTGTGGGTGGCAAAGAGATAAAAGGGAGCGCGGCGCCGTTCGTTGTGCCGTTCAAACTGTGGTATTGCCAACAGCATGCACGTCTATTGCCTCGCATAATCGTGTTTTATAACTCTAGGACTACGGACGACATTTAGGAGCATTAGAGTGGGCAGTTTCCCTTTATAAACGTGACTATATCGTGGCAGTTTCAACAGTGTAACTGTGTTCGGACGAGCAATATAGTCTTGGCATGCAGATTCCTCGACGGTATCTTCACTGCGTTGTGCTGCTGTCCCATTTGACGATCCCCTGCTTCTTACAGCACACTTCAGCACGTGAATATGCGTGGTATAATGTAAGTCCAGTAAGTGTTTGATATCAGTGAAACAGTTTTTGGGCAAGCGAGGCTAGTGCGAGATCACCACGTAAATTCGCAACGTTGTAAGAGTTGCGAAGATGTGAGATACGGGACTCTTACTGTGGCTATTATGCAAGTTGCTTTGTTGCTGGATGTGACGCCGTGCAGCATGGCAGATAGGAGGGATGTATATAGTAAAATAGAACCAACTTATATACAATATTATTATTTATTTAACCTTAGTCTCTAGTTTATTTTCTACCCGACATGTTTCGGTACGAGCTTTGCCATTATCAAGGGGTGTCACATCAAATTACTTGAAACAATGTGCATTAGAATTGTCTTATGTAATTTGATGTAACTCCCCCTTGATAATGACAAAGTTGGTGCCGAAACATGCCGGGGAGAAAACGAACTAGACACTAAGGTTAAATAAATGATAATATTGTGCATAAGTTGGTTCTATTTGACTGTATTGATCATATGCACGGAGATGAGTAACGTACAAAGGGAGGGATGTGTTTCCTCCTTCTATTTGTCCGCCCACAGTCCTGGTTGTGATTCTTCTCCGCTACATCAGAACAACTTTTGTCACTCTCAACTTATGTTTCTGCCCTGAGGATGGAGGCAGCATTTACCTACGAAACTCTGGTACCTATACATCAAGCTACACTGTGTTACATCTTAGTAGAAACCAGACTTCATGCATAATTTTAATGACTGTGTCGAAAGACTACTTCGCCTATAGTATGCATACATAAAATGAAAGCGTAATCGACAGACCGCCTCCGACGACATGTTTCATCTCCAAAAGAAAACGGATTTATAAAGAATTTGGTAGGTGTTAGAGAAATCGATTTTACGGATTGAACTGGCTCAGAATGGTACCTAGTAGCGGACTTGCAATTCCGGCGTATCAAACCGATGTGTTATCAGATAATTAGGCCAAGAGTAGTGACTGATATGTGACGTATCGAACGGTACCCTAACTTATCTGACAGCTAGGCGTGCGCAGAATCACGTAGATAGTTGCTACACGTCACAAAGTACATAGTCCGTCATGCGAGCTCCTGAAATACTGTGAAATATTTTTTCAAGTAGTGTTGCAACTTCTTTATTTGTAATGTGGAGCTAAAGACCATGACACAGTCTTCCCGGCCTTGTCCCTGTGTTTCTTCAGGGTTTGGACTTACATCACTTCTTTCTTTCTTCATACGCCAAATCTGTCGAAATTTGCGGGTACAGCCCATTGCGCGCGGTTTTAATTTTGCGTAGTTCAATTTTATTTTAACATAATATTGTGTTTCCTGACGTACACAGTCCGCTCGCTGGTTGATGTGATACGGAAATGGGTAAAATAAGGTGCATCGAAACACAGACTACAGAGTTTTTGCAGTTGTTACATACGATATATGTGAATGTTAGACGATCTGAGAAAATTTACTGTTACATTCACGCGTATCGAATTAAATACTTCTTTGTGGCACATGAGCAGAATTTAAACCGTAAAATATTCCTAGGTTATACGAAATGATCACTTTTGTTTTAATGACGGAGTGCCTCCATTTCCTGTGGCCGTAACCTGCTTACTCAGGCTGAGATTCTGTCGAGCTTTGCCAAAGTTCTGAGGGCTCCAAACTATCGTTTGTCACTAGCATTTAATCGACTATTGAGGGGAGGTGAGAGGGAATCGGTCTTCCATTTACATACGTAGCGAACAAGTAGCGAGGTAACACTTAATATTCACAAAAAAATGTTATTGGAGTACGTGGCACAATATTTTACGAGAATTTTCGTGAAAAGCGCAGGATTATTTTACGATTGGTGCATACTAGGCAAGTGTGTGTAGGCGGAAGTGACGCTCAATGTCGCCTCTCTGTCATCTGTGCAGTGGCAAGTGGGTATATAAGTGTCTGCCGCCTGGAAATGCGAGTTGAGCGTGATGTTAAATGTGGCGTTGTCTGAGAGAAAGAGATAAAATTATTGCAAAGACAAAGTGCTAAACGTGTAGTTCAAACTTACTGCGAGCTATGGCACTATCACAATTCTTCGGAATTGTTACTTTTCTGTCATTATTTTGTTTAGGAAATTCGTACTTCGAAACGCATCTGAAAGCGGGTGATCATTGTTTTTGCAAGGTAAGTTCTGTACAGGAAAGAAACTCATATACACGACAAAGACAGGCGTTGATTATAAAAGGTAGCATTTATATTTAGATATACATTTTGAAATACAGTTTAGGAAGCGTGACCATGGAATGGCAATGATGTTCAGGTGTCACTTTTTAACACATGTCCTGAATCACGTAACCAAAGAGCTGTAACATGCGTTGCGTTATGTCTGTTATGTTATTTCTCAGGTTAACTTTCGAAGGTCACATTGCACAGTTTTGTTCCACATGCCAAAATATTTTTGTCCAAGAAACAAAAATGTAGAGCACGGGTCGTTCTGTCGGGAAGTACGTATGTGTTTTGGTGACCGTGTTCAGTCAGGTTAACACCGTCCTTAAAACGAGTAATGTGATCGGCGCAAAAGTAGTATTATTTTAATATTCCTATAATATATTCAAAATCGTCGTTGACAAAAAGAAAAAGTGCTATGAGACTGAAACTGATACAAGTGTTACGCTTTTAGGAGGTGTGGTGACCAAAAAATGTTTTGGAAGAGGGGCGCAGTGTGCGTGACATGAAGGGAAAAATAGTAAATAGTACTAAGAATTATTGTCCTTGTGCGTCAAAAAGCAAAGTACAACATTTACATAAACGTGTAATTTATTAGCAAGACTGCATCATGGTTTGACCAAATCCAGCCGTCGTCAGGATTCTATCTTTTAAACATGTTAGATACAAAAGTTCAGGTGCCAGAGTACAGTTTTAAAATTTAAGAACTCACAGCTGCAGTTGACCTGCAACCATTGAATTATTCGGAGTTATTAGGTATTTGGAAACATTGCTATGAACTCAGAGCACATTACACCCAACTGTGATAGTTAAAGTTCTTGTGTAGTTGCAGTCAAGTAGACCTTTATTTGCCCCATTGTTCACAGGATTGCCCCCCCCCCCCCCGTCTTCCTTGTATTGTCAGGTCAAAAAACAGATTCTGATGAACATCTAATATGTGAGATACAGTACACTCATGTGTATGTAGTAATACAATGTGAGGAATTCCATACAGTGTTTTAGGAAGATTTTAGTTAATTTTTAAAAAGTGTGTGTAAATACTTTGTCATTTCTTCAGAAACAGCTGGGGAGTTTTGGGTTATTTCATACATTATTGTCTTTGATAAGTTCTTATGGCTTTGCTGTGTTTCCAATCTGTCCATGAAATGTACAGGCCTTACTGTACTGTGGACTGAAGATTGATCATATATGGGCAGTATATATAAGTATTGTTGTATTTTGTTGGCTTTTGATTGGCGTTAATGAAGGACAGTACAACAGTGTGGAATGTAATGTGAAAGTAAATGAATAATTCACTATTTAAGGGAGTATTGGATCATACAAAGTTTAAATTACCGTATAATAGAAAGAATGAACCAGTCTAACAGCCAAACAACAAACCTTATTGTATTAAAAAGTTGAAAAGTTAAAAAGATAAAATGAGCTACTAGTTTCGCCGTAACTGCGCCATCTTCTGGCTCAAATTTCAAGAACTCTTACAAAATCTACATTGAATTGTCTCTATAGTGAGGCCTCACTTTTACAAACTATGTCAGGTACATATTGAGTTATAATTGTTAAAATGAGTATTTGAGTACTAAATCTTGCGTTGCTACTGATTGGTTTTATGAAGCGTAAATACTCTGTAGATATTGGCTAGGCCTATGCTTCGTTGGATGTTGCCTCCTTAATGTTTGACGTCCGTCTTGTATGTTTGCTCAGCTGTAAGATGTTAATACGTATTAGTTGGTATTTTTTATTTTGTTTGACTTACTTTTGATCCATAGAATTGTTGTTGATTGGGTGTATACCTGTTGTAGTTGCTCCAGTAGTCTTGTTAAATTTAAATTACCGTTTTGAAGGTAGCATAAATTGATATAGATTAAAAAGATTTGTGCTAAACGTAGGGACCGCAGAGTTGTTGTTAAAATAGAGTGGGCTAGATCAGTGACAAATGCTTCAGTCTGGCTTGTTGTATACTGTCAGACTGCTAACAGTTTAGAGATATGAATTAAAAGTGTTTTCTGCATTTGGTAAAAGCTCCAATGTTCTGTGTGTCATGAGCTGTGCACTATATGTAGCATGTGTGCCACCATGTTTCTTAGCTTCATTTCTGCCAGGCCCAGGAAAGTTGATGGATTTAGTGCTTGATTTCAGGTCCAAAACTGTGCGTTTATGCAAGTGCAGTCATTAACAGAACAAATGACAGGGCGGTCTGTTAGTACTGCCAGGTTGTACCATTGCATTACTGCGTAATCTGATTTTAGACCACTGGATTAAGTAACGGTTTGTAGCAGTTGAATTTAAATTAGTGTAATGTGTTTTTACTTTCAGCTTAAAGGAAGAATTGATGATTGTAGCTGCAATGTTGACACAGTGGACCATTTCAACAACATGAAAATCTACCCAAGACTAAGCAGCTTGCTTAACAAAGACTATTTCCGATTCTATAGGGTATGATCCTTATGTTTTATTTTATATGTATGTTAGAAGCAGAACTTCAGTGCTGGTGAGTTCTGGTAATGTTCACTGTATTTACCCGAATGTAAGGCAAAAAATGGGGGCAACCTGTACGTATAACAGTTTTTCACCATTATCACTCCAATAAAGCAGTACGCTGAGGACAAGCTATGTGCCACCTGGCTGTATTGCCTTCAGTGTCAGGAATTCTGCAGCCATTCATGCTGAGGTTTCTGAAAGCACAAATTCCTGTGCAAAGTGTCTGAGGAACTTTTGAGAAGCACGTTAAAGCCTAGTACTGATTTTGTCTTATTTCTGTTCGCTGAGCACCCCGCATTTTGGTTGGTTCTTTTTGTCCAATAGTGACCCTTGACCCTGCCTTTCTGAATATATTTACACTTGTGTGAATGTTGGCTGTGAGGATTCGGCTCCTTCTGGGATGTGATGATGTGGCAGGCAAGGTGTTCTGAACGTGTCGATGGAATGTTGGAAACGACTTACCCAGTGACGCAGCATCACATCCCAGAAGACTTACTCATTTCAAAATATCAGTAAATATGTACCAGTAGACATGGTGTAACATCCCAGAAGCCTTGCATAATTACTGTGCCTTGTTACTCTCCCATCTGTTGCAAGCTAGATTCTAGACACAGTGTCATCTAAATTGATTCTCTTCTTTAGAGTAGGTTTTCAAGCATCTGAAATTTAATACATTACTTAATTTGCTTGGTTTGATTTTTTATAGGTAAATCTGAAGCAAAAGTGCCCATTCTGGTCGGATGACAGCAGATGTGCCATGCGCTATTGCCATGTTGAACCGTGCTTAGATGTAAGTTGAAACTCGCTCTTCATTAAATTGATTTATTGGACTGAACTGTCTTCTGCCAGGCATAAAAAATGCTGTTCAGGAAAATGCCGTGAATGCCCCACAGAACTGCTATTTTTGTGAAATTAGACAAAAGTAATATTGACCATGACACTTGTGCATATATATACTTATGGTGCATATGTTATCCCAGTTTTAATTCATATGTTAGTAGGTTTATAGGAAGCCTAAAATTATGTTTCTACTGGTAATCTGAATTTTTTTTTTAACTTTTAGGCAGACATTCCTGAAGGTCTCAAGGGTCATCAACTAAAGAATGTGGAGACAGGTGAATCATCATCATTGAAGGTAATTTTACATTGTGCAGTGAGATTGCCTCATATTTGGGACATTTCATAATGGTATTTTCAGGTTTATCACATTTTGGGGGTTGTTAGCTCTAAGTGAATACCTGAACAATTTCAGAATCATGGTATTGTCTACTGTTGTTTCTTATCACTGAATATGGCTTGACTTTAGCCACTGGAATGTGTGAGATTTGAGGTTCTCACAATAGTGTTGCTGAAGATTCCAGTCTTCAGGGATGTGACAGTGTGTCATTGGGTTAGTCTTTCTTGATGTTTTGAACGATTGTTGTGCCTTTGAAATTTTAGGAGATTTTTAACCCAGTGACACACTGTTACATCTGACATAAGCCAAATCGTCAGAGCAATGCATCTTCACATTGTATCATGTGAGTACTAGTAATTTGACATGCGTCCCTGGTGTGCATGTTCTTAAGGATGTTGTCCTGTGTGAGTAACCGTAATTGAAGGAGAATAACGGCCTTCTATCATACCCCTCGTGCATGCCATAGAAACTGAATTTCACATGTAAGGCTGCCTGCTATTGCAACTCACTCTGTCATGCACTAAACTCCATGTTTCACTTCACATTCATCATGTCCCTGGATAACAGTCCATGTTTTGCGGTTCACAGTTATTTTTATTCAGTCCGTCATGTCTGATCTGAGGCAACAAATGTTGGACTTCTGCCATTGTTTTATTTTTGGCTGTACAACATAGTAAGTTCAGTCTGTATGTCACATCAATAGCACACTTTTGTCACAGACAATGCAAACTTATGTGTGATCCGTTTTAATCCCAGACCTCCCCCAGTTCACCATTCATAACTATTCTGCCATCCATCTTCACCTCCATATTGTTTCTACTGCTTATTATTTTTGTGGAATTGTATCCACGTCTGTCACAATATCATAACTAGGGGACTAAGTGCGTTACATTGAGTTCAGCCGAGTGACAGGTCAGAGGTGAAGGTCTCAGTGAGAGCTAAGGCTGTACAGTAAGTTCTGCTGTTTTGCATGTTTTGTTAATGCTGGATTGGCTGTAACACAATCGATGAATGCTCTTCGTATAATGTGAATGTCTGCATACACATGTTGGCTATTATGTGGTTTTAGTGACTGGTGTGAAGATGAGGTTGGATGAGGGGTCAACTATTTTCTGATTTGACCCTATTTTTTTTCTGTAATGTGAGGTCTCACAAGAATGCAACTATCATGTCATAGCAGAGCTGACTGTAGTTTTCTACCAGCTAGTTGAGCCTGTAACATGTCTTGGGTGGTGCAGATGGTTGCTGAAAATTAATGATACATTGATATGCAGAATAAATGTGAGTGACTTGGAGAGAAACCTGGAGCAGTGCTACTCTCCCCTTTTCATCTTTCTATGCTCCCTCAAGTGGTTCGGCACTGATTGACTTGGTACTATTTGATGAGAAATTATCATAGAATATCAGATTACTTGCTAGGTGTTGGCTAGGGGGTGAACAGGCAAACTGATAAGTGCGTAAGCACTGCACATGCACCAGTAAGGGTTTTGTGTCCATTTCAACGGTGTCCACAATGACTGAAGGTATGATTGTACTCCCAGCAGAATAAATGTTTCTGAAAGAGGTACAATATTCTGAGGTTAGCTTAGCAGCGACCATGACATGCTTCCTGCAGCTGTTTACAGTGTTAGGAAGCCCAGCTAGCAAGTTATTTGTTCTCTGCTTGGCTGTGATGTGACTCGTGAAGTTACACAGTTGCATTTTGTTTTTTGTTGTTGTATTACATGTGGAACTTGGCAGAAGAATTGGATTGCATCATGTTTTTTTTTGTTTTTATTCATAGCTGTCATCAGTTGCACAATACACTTCACTTTTTACTTCCAGTAGTTACATTGATAAATGTCTTCAGTACTTGGTAGAGGTGCTATGTCAGTACCATTAAGTCTTGCATCCCAGTAGTGCATGAAATGTGGTTAATTTCACATGGAACGTAATTCAGTGTGATAAACAGTATCGTGTTTATATACCACTATTTATTAATACTGAGATTTCCATAAAACAATTCCATATGCAAAGGGAATTCAAATGGAGAGACAGGCAGATTCATGGTCTGGTAAGGGGACAGGTAAGTGGGCATGCAAGAGGGTGAGTATAGGAAAGGGATATCAGTAATAGGGTGGAGTGAAAGGAGACAATCTTCCCCACCTTCTAATGGTTTTTTGTACATATGCATTAAGAAATACAACAATTACCACCCTTTTGCCAAATTGAAAAACTTGAAGTACCTGTGATGGATATATGGGCAGTTGGGGTAATTTTCAAGCTGTGGTAGTGGAGATAAGCCAGAGGGCAAAGAATTGTGGTTAGGAGATGACAGGTCTTGAGGATTTATGAAGTAGATGTGATGGAAGAGATATGTGAGAATGTTCATTCAATGTGATGGTGTTGCAGTACTCCAAAGATGCTCAGACAGAAGACTGCGATCATGACCATGAACTGGGATATCTCAACACAACTATCAGGTAAGCTTAATTATTGTTAAAATTATGTGTTTTATTTTGTGTGAAGTGAATCTTCAAATTGTGTAGTACTATGACAAAAACAGTACTGTACTTGGCATAGTAGTCTATCCAAGCAAAAGATGTGGTGTGAAAAATTAAATATGTTCTAAGTTTCGTTTTGAGCCATTGAAGTTGTTACATATCTAGTGTATGTGTTCCATGGACTGTAAGGTATATACACTAATCCTTCAGTTTATGAGCATAGTTTATTCCTTGGAAAGTGCTTGTAAGGCAAAATCTTGTAAAATGAAACTTAATTTCCCATTACTTCTGATGTTATTAATTTTGATTGGTTCCAGAGGTCACAAATTTCTCTGCATACATACAAAGTTCACCTTAATACAATACAGAACAGTATCTAAGTATTAAAAAAACAGCATTAATGGCCAATGTATATATTTAAATAACATCCTTAGCCATTAACCTATGCACAAAGAACAGGCATATCATTAAAGTTGTATGGGAAATGCATAAACATTAGGTACCATCTGTATTATAAATAGATTCACAACAATTCCTGTAGATTTAATTAACACAAACTATTAAGACCAAGAGTAGCAAAGTTCACAACAAAGCTATGCAAACAGTGAGAGGTGCTGGGAGTAGTGAACAGTTTGTGAGAAGAAGGAGTTCCTCTAAGTGGAAATTGGCATGCAAATTGAAAGACTGGTATTAATTTGTGCATCTTGTATAAGCAAATCGTGTAAACTTATGGCCCATGTACTGAGGGATTATTGTGTATAAAATAAGTGTGAAGAGTAAGCATTGTTGCCTTGAATTATAACAAACATGTTTACAGATTTGTAATCTTCTTGAGTTGCTAAAACTTACACTTGAATTTTGTGGTATAATGTACAGTGCAGCAACATACGAGGAGTTTGCGCGCTGGAAGGCTTATGACGATGCTCAGGATAATTTCTGCGACATGAATGAAGAAGATAAAGGGGCTGAATATGTGGATTTATTATTGAACCCTGAGAGGTACACTGGCTACAAGGGCAAATCTGCGCACAGGATATGGAACAGTATATATCTGGAGAACTGTTTCAGGTACTTTGATTTACTGAAACACAGCACTGTTTTCAGACACAATCTGCCAAGCAAAAGAATATGTGATTCTTTCACATCCATATTTTTAGGTTGTATTTCATAAGGCTGATATCCCCCTTTCCTCCCCAGTATGGAGCTGGGATAGTGTAGTCAGTGTAGTGACTAGGCTGCTGAGGAATTGTGGTTCAATTTTGGCAAGGGAAAGAGATTTTTCTGTACTCCTAAGCATCCACGTAGAGTTTGGGGCACACCCAGCCTCCTGCTGACTGGCTTCTCTTTGTCTGGTGGTAAATTGGGCAGGCCATGAAGCTGACCAGTCACTTCCAACTAGTAGTGAGTTTGAGAATCACTGGAGTTAGAGCTCTGGTGCCCCATGTGCCTTCATGGTGGGCATGGTGACAACTTTACTTTACCTTATTCTTGGTGTGGCAGCTTACATGGGAAATAAAGAAAAAGGTGCGTTACTCACTTTACTTTCAGTACAGAGCAGCAAAGCATACTCCAGTGGAGTGTGCATATCTTCTGAGTGCACTTTTCTGCAAGCCACATCTATTTCGATGTTCATTTGTTGCAGATGTCTGCTATTTAAAGCTAATTGTACAGAGATGTTTCACTGTACAGAATCAGAATGCATTATTCACCACTGTGGTAGTTGTTGCAGATAAACACTGTAGATCATAGTGGTGTCCATATTTTAGGTCATTTACACGTTTTCTGAACACTTAGCCATTTTCAAGGAAACCAGTTTTAAAGTTTGATTTGATCCTTGTGTAAAGTAGGGGCTGTATTGGACTATCAAAACCACATTCATATACATTCAACAATGATATTGTAGACCTCACTGTAGGAAATTTGTTCAGCTGTTGTCCTGTGTTAACTGCGCAACTTTGAATCGTATACTTGTACATTTCCTAATCTTCTTGTGATCATTGCATTTTGGCACCTTATTCTAGTGTCAGTGTCAGTGACCCTTGGAGCTATCATTGGTTTACATGTGTGTGGCAAGTAACATTCTGTGTTGTGGCCTGTTGTCACTATATTGTCTTCTGTTTTCAGTACCTATTTCTGTTCATTCCTCTCACTTATTTCTGTACACATTCATTCTGTATAATCTGAAGCTTTCATGGAAGCTGAATGCAATAAATTTTTCTCAGGTCACCAACCGCATTGGGCTGTTGAAGGGTAATGACAAGGACCGAGGTGGTGTTCGAAACATTGGTTGAATCGCCTTTCAATCGCCTGATTCGGCTGCTAGCCTGAGAGAGTTTTATTACGTTCATGTTGTAATTATCATACACATGATTACCAGTTTATTGTGCTGTTTCATTTTGTGTGTTGTTATGTGCATATGTGTCCTGTGTGGGCTGTTCCTGATAAGTTGTCATATTAATACAAATCGTATCCTTTGTTGATCAAGTTTTTGATGTTTAAAGACTTACGCAAAGTGCGTTAGTATGTATGTGAGTTTGGGGTGTGTATTTTTTTTGTTAAAATAAAGTAACATTTATTTTTTGGAAGTAAAAGCAGCAAGAACACTTACACTGCAGAATCTTTTCTAAAATACTTCTTTATCTAGCAAGTCTTTATACATTTCCAAGTAATATATGTGAATAGCCATGTAAAAGTAAAAAGGAAATTTCACCCTACAACTTGCAATGAAGGCACAGAGGTGGAGTAGAGGTATTGCTGTATCCTTTCTTTAGCCTCAGCGATAGGGGGGAGTTGGTGGTCAAAGCCACACTCCAGCCACTTTACCCCTGGAAAAGAGCCCTGGTATCCTTTTTACAGGAGGCTGGGTGTGTATCTTTATGATTTTGTCTGGGTTGCTGTGTAACCAAGAGTTTGTTTATCTCATTCTGCTAAATGTAACTGTTTCAGGCCGAAAGACACTCTAAGTTCATACATTCAGTCCTCTAGATTAAATGGTAAGTGAGAAGAATGTCAACTTAAGACCATAGTTTGTTTACAGATATTTAACAACACTGAACAAATTAACATTTGAATGTATTATGACATAATGAATAGCAGAAGGTTCTGTATGTAAGAACAGGCAGTTACATCATAATGCTGGCTATTATGAAAAACATTCTGAAGGCATCATTTGTCTCTGTATGTAAAGAATTCATATTGTTAGAGTGGTTGTTGGACCAACATTATCATTTGGGAGTGAGGGAGAGATGGTGGGAGCAGATTAATATAAGCAGCATTGTTTTTCATTGGATAAATAGCATAAAATGGAACTGAGATTGATTGACCTTGTAGAGGAACCTTTGCTTTTTTTTGTGTTGTTGATTGACTTTCATAAATTTTTCATTAGGACAAATTTATAATTAAATTAAAATGGACCTGGTAAAATGATGTGTAAGGAAATATTTTTATGAATGTTGTCTTGGTGCTGCACAGCTGACATAAATTGGATGCATAAATGTTTATTACCTTTTGCATAGTATCAGTGACTGCTTTCTTGTCTGTTTGGAAGCTTTGGTAAATGCTGCAATGTACAGGGTGGCACCAAATTCGTGACGCTAGAGGCAACTTGTTTAACATTGAGTGTCAAGTGACTTTTATGCCCGCCTGTATTTTGAGACCTAAATTTTATTGTGTTTATATCATGTTCACAGGCATGTGTTTGGAGAAAAGGGTGTTTTATCGTGCCATCTCAGGACTGCATTCAAGTATTAACATTCACCTGTGTTCTAAGTTTCTTTTGTCAGGTATGTGTAATTACACAATGGCACAGCTGTTTCTACATGAATGCATGTCAAACACTTGTTGCATGAAGCAGGTAGATGTTGCATGGTCCTGTGAGGGAGGTGATAATAACTAACCTCTTGTTTGAGTGGAATGTATACTGAAGGGGAACAGAGTACTTTATTTGTATCAGTCACAGACCAGAGACCACATAACATTAGGCAGGTACATTGTCTTTATTTTGCAATTTTATTTTAACTGACAGAAGTATGGGCATTGTGGTGAACAAAAATTAAACAGAAATCAGTAAAGGTGAACAGAAATTAAACAGAAGTCAATGAACTACACAGCAGGATGATTGCCTTTAAAAAATAAAAATAAAAATGTGATGAAAAGTGTTAAAGTATGGCCATTCAGACAAATTTTATGAAAAAAAAAAACCTATTAGGATATACGGTTTGTGTAGGAAGTGCATACTTGAAACAGAAATTTTTTAAATGCAGAAGTCCAGATATTATTTGTTTACATAAGATAGTTGAACTGTTCTTGTTACTGAAATTGAACCACTTTCAAAAAGTCAGAAAATTAAACATGGGATTTTTATTGAAAGGGAAATGTGACGTAATTTGTATAAAATTTTCTTGTAATTGTGGAAAATCTTCATAGTTTGGTATTCATGCAATTTGGACAGAACTTATGACTTACATTTAAGCTTTTCATTACTACTAATGGTGTTATGTTTTCTGGGAGTTTTGCCTGAGATTCTAGTGCATTTGCAATGCTCTGTGATGTGCATTACTTTCTTATGGACTTTTGTGATTAGTGAATTTTTGTTTGTATTAATTTAAATATCTGAGGCTAATTTCAATTTTTATTGGTGTCAAAAGTTGCATGTTTCAGATCATTAATTTCATATTTTAAATCTCCAGAGTTTGGAATTTCTTCTGAACCAAACTGTTACTTATGATTCATAATTGTGATGGAGTACAAAAGTATTTTTAGACTGAACAGTGAACACAAAGTTCTACAGTCAAAAAAATTGTGTTATTGAAAATCTGGTGTTGGCAAAATATCTAGTATTCTCTTCTTAGGATTTTAAGCAGGTTTGCCCTAATAAATGATATTTTCAAACTATTCTTAACTTCACTTTAAGTATGTGATATGTTAATTAGTTACAGCTTGCCCTGTGGAGGAGGACTTCATTGTAAATTTTGAAGGAAATGTTTAATTTGGAGGGATTATTAATATTGTCACATTTTTGAGAGTTGTCATTCTTATGTTAATGAATGCAAAGTATTTTTTAGTAATATAAATCCCCATTAATAAGTGTGAAATATACTTTTGAATACAAATAAACTGTGTTTTTGGATGTGATGGTGTGTAGTTTGATGTAAATTTACCAGCATTTAACAGCAATGGTAAATTTACGCCTGACTGCATGGCACCACGTCTCTGAGGTCAGTAGGCTTCACTCGTGGG
Source organism: Coptotermes formosanus (assembly GCA_013340265.1). Classification (NCBI taxonomy): domain Eukaryota; kingdom Metazoa; phylum Arthropoda; class Insecta; order Blattodea; family Rhinotermitidae; genus Coptotermes; species Coptotermes formosanus. Next base: position 1,436,833 of record BLKM01001502.1, read on the forward strand.
CATATCAGAGAGTGCTGTTATATTTTTTTTCACTTGTTGTAGAAAAAAGTTCTTTAGGACTGGACCCACCAGGTGGACGATGGGGTCAGAATTTGCAGGAGTTTCAGCATCGTTTTGATCCTGAGACAACAAATGGTGAGGGGCCTCAGTGGCTTAGAAATCTGTACTTCTTATACTTACTGGAGCTGCGAGCACTGGCCAAAGCAGCACCATACCTTGAACATGAAGAGTACTACACGGGCAATGAGGATGAGGATAAGGAAGTGAAGCTTGGCATTCAGGACTTCCTGAAGGTTGTTCGGTAAGTATGTTGTTGTGGTTTATTCATCAAGTTGTAGATGTAGTGTGATGGGAAACTCATTAAGTTAAGTTTTGTCAGAAATCAGCCACGTGAAATTGAAAATGGAGTACGAATGAGTAGGGTCCTGTCTCACAACCAACAATTCTTTTTATTATTAAAAAGAAGTTAAAAGTATAAAAAACATACACATAAAACAACCGGTTTTGGCATTAATGTGCCATCATCAGGTTTTTTCCCAAGAACACAATACCCAAGTTTTACATTAGTTGATGTGAATGCACATGTAAACCAATTACTCTTTAAGAGAAGGCCTTCTCTGTATATTAAAAGTTTTATAAAGACGTTACAATGTTGTGTTAAGTGATAAAGCTGCGGGGTTTTTTTGTGTCGTAGGGTGTTAGTTGTGTAGGTTAAGATGGTCTTACTTCATAGGTATCCTGTAGTCCTGTTGGTGTAGGTTAGTTTTGTTGTCTCCTTGCCGGATTCCTTTTTTGCTCTTTTTTGTTGTTCTGCAGGTTTTCCGGGGGGTGTAGGTTGTTTATGTTGAGTTGGTCCTTTCTTCATAGTTTTATTTACATTGGTTGATTTTTGTCTTCATAGTAGGGATGTATTTTTTTTTTGATGAATTACTTCGGTGGTGTCCTTGTGGCCATTCCTGAAGGGTGGTCGTACCTGTTGGCTGGTGGTATTATACTTTTCTATTTATCCTGTCGGTGTTGTCTCGTTGTATTAAAACTATGTGGTTGTTCCTCTTCAGTCGTAATCGTGCTCATGTGAACGTTGTTCTGAGAGTGCTGTCCTATTTAAAATGTTGTCTTCAGGTAGTGAGGTGGAACATTTTTTATAAGTTCTTTTTTCTTCATTTTGTTTCTTTTTCTCCATATGGATGCATTTTTTGATGGAGGATGTACTTGTGCTATGTTGTTGTATTCGGCAACGGTTTTGTAATTAGGCGATTAGTTGTTATTGAAGCTTTGTTGTCCTAGGAGGGACCACTGTACTGCTTTGTTGTTTTTCTTGCTGTAGGTTGTAGATGTTATGAGCCTGTTTAGTTAGTGTGGTGTGCTGTGACTAATATCAAATTAATGAAAATGGAGTATTTGATTTTAAGACTGACGTGCCCTTAGACAAGGACATCAAGCATAACTCGTACAGATATGAAGGGCCATCACATCATTCATCACTTTAGTCTGTGAAGATGGAGGCAGACAGACACTGAAATATTGGAAATTAATTTAATTTTCTCACACCTGATTGTCCAGGAAGATGTGTTGGGAGTTAAAGGCTTCTCGGATGTGCTATGTTGTTCGGCAAGTAGTGTGTGGAATTTTTAAGGCACTTTGGTGGTTTGAAACATTGGGAATTACTCACTCTACAGCACAGTGCCACATCCCAGACTTGAATCTTCAGCAATACTACTGTGAGAACATCAAAACTTGGAACACATCCGGTGCCTTATTGGGTCATTATAATGTTGACAGTTCTGTACCCCTCTTAGCCATTTCAAAATATGCAGCTCCATAAACTTTTGTGTATAAACATTACTTTAACTGCAGTCTTCTTTTAGCAATACTCAAATAATGGTGGAGTCAGTACACGTCAGTCAGTACTGTGACTAGTGTGACTAGGCTGTGGTCAGCATGACTTAAGAACTGATTCCCAGCAAGGATAAGAGATTGTTCTTCCTCAAAAGTGTCCAAAGTGGTACTGGGGTTTACAGAGCCACCTATGGACTCGGTACTGAGGGCTTGTTTCCCAGATGTAAAGTGGTCAGGGCACGACACCGACCACTCATTTGTCAGGCATTGAGGTTAATGTGTAGTGCTATACCTCCACTCCCCATATGCCTCTTCTGCTTAGTCAAACACAAGGACTGTGAAAGTGAAACCACTATTTTGAAAGATTGCCTGAGATATTAACTTTTATATGGTTTGTTACTAAAATCAGAAAATACCAGGTTTCAAGAATTTAGTAACTGTGGTATGTACTTGTTCTTAATAATATATTACTTTAAGTAAATTATGTTGCTTTCTAAAACAGCATGTTCCTAATGGCTTCGTCGTCCTCTCAAGAAAATTAATGTATTGGAAGTAGTGCAAATTAACTAACATTAACTGACTGAATGGAGCAGAGACCTTGTTGATAAGCTAACAGGTCCTCAGCTAGTCAAGAAATCTCCTGCATTTTATGGAACCTGAAGGTTCATGACCTTTTTCACAAGAATCTGCCACTTGTCCCTTTCCTGAGCCAGATGAATCCTGTCCATGCCATCCCACCCTATTTCTTTAAGTCTCATTTTACTGTTACTTGGCTATCTGTGCCCATGTCTTCCAAGTGGTCTCTTTCCTTTAGCTTTCTCTACCAGAATCCTTCACTTCTCTTCACCATCATATGTGCCAGTTGCCCTACCCATCCTACACTCTATGTTTTGGTTTGACTGATGAGGGATACAAATCCTGAAGTTCCTCAATTACACAGTTTTCTCCAGCCTGTTGTTACTTTCTCCAAATATCTTTGTCTGCTCCCTGTTCTTGAACACCCTCAACCCGTATTCTTCCTCTAATGTGAGAGGTCACGTGTTACACCAGTAATCAGCTGGTAGGAATATGAAGTCAGTCTGTAAGAACACGAAGTTGAGATTCTGCTGGAATGGTTAAATAAAGCCTGCCTTGTTATAAATGAAGATGTGCTTTGATTTACAACTGTTATTGGGTCTGTATAACTGGGGCTGTCATGACACTTCTTGATCACAGAAATTCATTATGACCCTCACATTTCACATCTCAAAGACAAAGGGCACTTGCAGATGTTGGGTGCTTTATGTCGTTACTTAACCAACCGACATACTGATTCATTGTGGCAGGACCCTCTAAGATGTGTCACAGTGTCAGTTTCTGACTATAGTCCCTAACCAGTGTCCTGTTACTATATTGTTTTGTGCAGGTCATTTCCTGACCATTTCAATGAGAGTACTATGTTCAGCGGAGGACAGCAGGCTCGGAAGTTAAAGGAGGAGTTTCGGCAGCATTTTCGTAACATCTCCCGCATCATGGACTGTGTTGGCTGTGACAAGTGCAGGCTGTGGGGAAAGCTGCAGGTGAGTGATCATTCCGTTTGCTCAGACTTTGCACTATTGTGTAGGGAGGAAGTTATACTCAGTGAGTGATGCTGCATCACTCTTGCCTGCAGCCTAACAAGACTGGCGTCTGTCTAGTGATTTACCCCGTACTTTTCCTTCCACCTCAGCCCTCCTCCGTCCATTTCCTATGAACAGACATGTGAGGATTATTTATTCATTTATAATGATGTTTCTTTAGACCTCCCCATTGAGGTATATATTGCAGTCTGAAAGCTGGCAAGACTTGGAACAAATTTGAACGTCATAGTAATGTGACAAGAGCTAGATCCATTCAGAATAACATTGGCCCTCCTAGGGCAGGCATTTATAAATAACGTCAGGATAGGAATGTATAACAGAAGTCTGTGTCAAGTGAGGGACATAATTCGAGTACCATGATGTGGCTTGCAGTAAAAGTAAGTTAAAAATAAAGCTATCCCATTGCAGACCTGGACGGACCCTTAGGATTCCAGGAGGTTGAGGCTGCCAGATTTCAAGACAGCACATGAAGGTGGTAAGGTTGTCAGCCCTATGCACCGGCTGCCTTTACGCCCCAGGAAATATTCCTGGTACTCATTTTTGTTAGAGGCTGAGTCAACCCCAGGACCATAGTGAGGCCGGAAGGCTTATGTCAATGAAAAATTTGAATGACACCATCGGGAATCAAACCCACGACCTTCCAGCTTGTAGCACAGTGCCTCAACCAACTGCACCACTGCGTGCCCTCTTACAATAAACTGGTACCATGAAACTTAGATTTTCCATTTCTAAAGGGACCATTTAAGTGAACATAAAACAAGGACATTAAAATTTATCTGATGGATCATATTAAGTGTATTAAATTAATACTGCCATAATGATAAGACACAAAAAGAAATTGTCTATCATTATGCTCCAGCTGCTCATTATATTGTTACAGGTGTTATGCAAAAATGTTTCATGCAATTAATGTGTGACTAGTTGACTTTAATACTGCTGTCTGAGGAGAGATAAGTACATTAGGCAACTGCATCATGTAAACAGATGTCTCTGCCAGGTGGAGTCATGCCCCAGGTTGTGGGACCTGCCCAGGCAGTGTCATCTGCAGCTCCACTTTTCTGGCATGACCTTGACGCCATGGAATACTAAGCGTACGTCAAGACAGTAGAGTGGCTAGGAAATTATAACTGCAAATCAAAATTTTTTTCTGATTTCTGGTTGAAAGTTGGTTGTACCAATAGATGTGTGTAGAATCAAGGAAAACATAGATGCAGTGAATGTATAAAAGTTCAGGGTACACTGTATTTGGGTGTTGCAGTGCTGAGCCGACTGGACTGTGCATGTGCCTGTGCATAAGAGTGACAAATAGTGGATAAATAACAACTTACGCTGTTGAAAGAAATGGGTTCTATATGTTGACAGAATGCAGAGGGATGGTGTTGCCAAATTAATAATCAAGTACAGACCTACTGGTACAGAGATTTAGTGACCATCATTCGAGGTGCTATTGGCTAGCCGAAACTGGAAGTGGTTAACAGGTTGCCAAACTGCTTGACTATTGGCTTACAATATGTTAGTGTTTTTATTGGAATTTTATATCATTTTTCTTCCCTGTCCTTCTAGAAAAAAATTTGGTAACCGTAAGTATAGAAGATGAAATATGAGATCACTTTACTGCAGTAATTTTTGTGTTAATATTTAAGTGTTTTTCAGTTGTGTGTTGATAATTGTTGGGGGTCTGTACTGTGCATGGAAAATGAATATGCTAATTTAATTTCTTTGTTTATCCAGATCCATGGCCTAGGCACAGCACTGAAGATTTTGTTCTCAGGCAAATTTGATGGAATGGATCCTGCTGGCCAGGATTTAACACATGCCAACAAGAGCAAGTTCCAGCTGCAGAGAAGTGAGATTGTTGCACTGATGAATGCTTTCGGAAGGTGAGGAACATGTCTGTTGTGGATATAATGTAAAATATGTTAGGAGAGTTACAGTGTGTAATGATTGTACACGTATAACAAATAGTCAGACTTGCTCTTCAGTAGAACACGTGGAGTGAACATTGAAACTGTGAAAGTAGAGGCCATTTGAAATGTAAACATTAAGGGACTGGCATTACAGCCTACTATGAACTCTGGTTTTCCTATGGAGGTGTAGCTCCAGTTCCAGCCTTCTGGATGACAGATCACATATTATATGTGTTTCAGCATCAGTACCTCATAATTTAATGCATAGTTAGAAGTAAAAATATGTGATACGTGTTTCGCCATGTTGCACCGTCTTCAGGCATTGTTACATACAAACTGCTGACAGTACAGTGGAATTAATTTATGATAAAATAGTTATACTTATTCCATAAGAAATAACTGTATACGGTTTAGTGTGTGTGTGTTTATGTGACAGTTTGTAAAATCATAGTGTTATTATTTATGGTGTCGCAGCACATTATGACACTTTGTGTCCTTATGTGATTTTCCTCATTGTCTTCAGTTACACTTGTCACATTATAGTTTTCCAGCAGAAGTGTTGAATGTGTGCCAAGATAATCTACATTTTTGTGTTTGGTTGTTCAATATTTCATTGACAAGTGTGTGATGAGTTTGATGTTAAATTTGTGGGATTGTTGTCATTTATTTTGTTGTATAGTGGTGCATGGTGTTGAACTGTTGTTGTTGTTTTTGTTGCAGTATTGCAGGTTGTATTTTGTGATGTATGTTATGGCCATTGTCTTGAAAGTGACAGGGACTGGGCCTTTTGTTTGTGGGGTTATGGATCATATATTTGTCTGCAATGAAGGGAAGATAAGACAAGTGGTGGGCAGAGAGAACTAGTCTGCCTTGACGATTCTGTTGTTCATTTAGGGAAATGTTAACTCTTCTTCTGGTGCTGGTGCAATTAAGTGCCGATACAATCGCACCTGTTACCTGGCATTAGTGTGTTTTCATGGATCCTCCTAGCCATCTAAAGAATGGACTCAGAAATCGTAAAATGGTTTATGATCCACCAAGTGAAAGAAAGAAATATGCAGCCATGAGAAAATGGGCGAGTTTGCTGAGCACATAAATGGAGGGAATAAACCAGTGTTGTGTGTTTGAGTTGTTGTGTGGCAATTCATGTTTTGGCAAATATCATGAAGAAAAAATTTCTAAACAGATATGCAAAAATTTAGTATCATTCCAGACAGATATTCGAACATTCCCTTGAAAAACTGCTATTATTTATTATTTCTGTTGGTGTAAAAGAAAAATTTATGTTGCACACATTTTGACACATTTTCTTTAAAGAGGCCCACCAGGGAACTGGAAGCTTTTTAACAGACTCCACTGCCAGGCAGTGGATTAAGCTTCATTCTGCCAGCATGAGAGTGAGAGTTGCTTGAAAATTACGCTGATTTTTTTAGCTTGCACAGTACATGTGGGATGATTTTGGTTAAGTGCCTTGCATTATTTTTGTCAGAGAACAGTAAATATCAGGCTAGGGTAACTAACAGTGTGATAGCACAGTGTGAGGTTCAGCACTATAAACATCAGAACCTGCCACTGGACATGATGCTAAGCCAGTTTGATCCATCCCCCATCCTCACAACCTGTTCCCTATGTTTCCTCCAAATATTGTCCTCACATTTTTTAATTGGCATTCTGTTTTCCTCACCAGAGATATATATGGATTTCTTATCTCATGCATCCTAACTGCATGTGCAGCCCAAGAACCCTGTAAGAGTTTTTTTTAATGCTTTCACGCAATAGTTTTTAACTATGTATCTGGTGAAGGGTTTAATCTAACCTGTAGGCCAAAATTTGCCTTGCTGCTGTAGAAGAATGTGACAATATATTTCTTTGTTGTAGGTTATCCACTAGCATACATGAACTGGAACAGTTCCGAGAAATGATGAGGTAACGTTCCAGTAGTTGACAGGGCTATCAACTTCAAAACTTCACATTACATACGAAACAAAAGGGAAGAAGATTTGTTGGCGTTATACTGATGGTGGAGGATGTTGTGCCTCACGTGGAGCTAATCTTCCTGTTATTTCCCTTCTGTTTGCTGGGTAACTACACAGATGCTGTCTGTGGTAGTAAGCTTCTTTGCTACTGTATCTTACATTACACGTAGGATGGATGTTTCCACAAGTAGGCAGTAATGTCATTCTTTAATGAGAGCTGTGTATTGAGTATGTGTCACACTGAATGTTTTCAGTCCACTTAACAAAGTGGGTGATTAGGGTGATTAACATTTCAGTGACACAGGGTTTGAAATTACAAATTAATTTTTAGTTTTAAATTACCCTAAAATGCACTCCTGCAGTACATTGCACATTGCACAGTGACATGAGGAACTGAAGACCGTGCAACACTCAGAGGCTGGCTTTATTCAATCCAGTACATAGATGGTGATGTACCTAAGAATTTCTGAAATTTAGAACGATCATGTATGGTGCAAGATTTGAGGTTCTCATGGCTGTTGCTGCGGATGCAACTGTTGTGGGATGTGAGTTGTTCCGAGTGTTTTGAAGGCACTGTGATCCTTCAAAATGTTGGGAACCACTTATCCAGTGATAGAACATCACACTGTAGAAGACCTGAATCCTCAGTGATATACAGGCCCAATTTTGACAAGTTTTATTGGGTCTTCTTGGACTTCTCTATGTTGTTTTTGAAGGTTTTGTATTAACTGTGGTATACATCGTAGTGATTTCCAGTTTTTTAATTTATGGTGTTCTGGGAGATACACAAATTAGATCCCGTCACTGTTTAGTTCAAGCCGCTCTGAAGATGGAGGGGGTAGCACGTTCCTATAAAATGTTTCTGTCTACCAGACTGTGTGGTGTCACATTCCATAATACAGTCCGCATATGCACTGTTAAGAGAGCACCAGCTCATAAGTTGAAACTGACTTTTTTTTTGTGACATGTTAGTACACTGAAATCACAGAACTGTGTCATTTACTGTAGATACACATTGTTGCAACCATGGGGCAAATAATGAGGCTTGTAAGTTTTAGGCATGCATCCTTGGCAGGTGTGACCAACTGTATGTACTGCACTGTGTGGGCTGGCTCCCATATTAACTGAGGTCACTCCAGCTCGCTTTCGCTTTGTGTATTTGGGGAGTATTTGTCATGTTGTAAGGAACCAATGCATGTACAGAATTCATATAGAAGTCATGGTGAAACAGAAATAGTTTTGGTTGTATCAGTGTAAGGTCTGTTGTGGTTCATTTTGATTTTGCAGTATGTAATTTTACCACTTGTTTAACCTTGTTCCAAAGGAAATGAAAGAAATTTAGTACATTAGTACATTTTTTTACAGTTATTTAAAGATATGACAAGCAGAATTGACCTGACAAGCTGTGAACTTAAGACGTGAATGGTTATACATCATTATGGAAACTGCTGTGATTAAACATTTAAAATTGTGTCTGGTGGGAAGGCTTAGACATAGCTTAAACTTGGTAATAACGACCTTATTCTCACTTGTTTTCGGTTCATTAAATTAGTTATTCTTGTATGTCACTTAATATTGTATGACCATGTGGTTGTTTTAGTAGTGATAAATCATCTGTGACTATAGAACAGGGTGATTCCGAAGAGCATTTGGCACAAGTTGGTGAGCTGTACACATATCTGCATGTAGCAGTATGGAGTTTTTTTAATTTCTGCGTAAGTAAACTTAAGGATTTTTGATAAGTAAATGATTGGTTGGCACTGTGCATGACTTGTTTGGAGTTTTGGAAGGCTAATATATTAGACGAAGCTGTTTTAGATATGTTAGAAAGGATAGTCAGTATGGCTACAATGACGTAATTTATGATGAAGAAAGACCCAGAACTAATGAGTCAGACATGAGCATGTGACTTGCTAGTCAAATATAAAAGGAGGCTGCTGTAGCATCTGCTAACACCAATGGGAATAACCAGCATGGGAAGGGGGAGAATGTAAGTAACTTTAACGTAGGAGTTGGGGCCTTTAATTATGGTAAAATGGTGCTAATGGAAAAGGAGACCTTACTGTTGTATCATGTCAGAGTCATACAAGAGACTTGTATAGAGTAGCAGGAGGCATGGATATCATCATCTTATCTGTGATAAACCTTATTTCTCTCCTCCATTTTTCTCTTCTGGAGTCAAAGAGAATTTGGAAAGGGAATTGTAATATGTAATGCAAGAAAACTGGAGTTTTGTTCTTATATCCCATAATGTTTTACAGTATCCTTTAGGTGATGGATTTAAATGTCAATTATGTCTTAATATTTTTCATTTTTATGTGCAATAAATGGTCATTAATAATGTCAATTATATCCCATGGTGGCCTGACTTCTGGGGCTTAGCACGGACATTTAAAATTTCTACCAAACACACAGAGACCAGCATACGGCATGCCAGGCTATTTGCCGTTACATTTTAGAGACCAGTGTGTGGTCTCTTAGGACACTAAAGGATATTTTGGACAATGAAACATCCCCAACATGTCTGCTGTTGTTACATACTGCTTCAGATGATTTACTAAGCAGATGAAGGCTAAAGGTTATGCTACTGGAATATATATGTATGCGTGTATAAAACTAAAGTTTTGATGTATTTATTTGTAATTTATAACTTGTTTGTGTTATAAAATGAAGTGCTGTCTATCCTGTGTGCAGGGTACATGGGTATTAGTGTAGAGGGTTCATTACATGCCTGGCATGTCAGAATGTACATGTTAACGTGAGTGTGTGTGTGTGTGTACATTTACGGGTGAATATTTGTATTATTCAATAACTTGTATGAATATGAATATTGAAACTAGCCAGTAAAGATGTTGCCTTTGACCTGCACATATTCACAACCCCCAGTGCTGTGTAGAGACTGTGAATGTGAATGTAATGGTGATGAATGTTGACAGTTTGGACTGCTGTTTCATGTTTGTTGCAGTACTGTAGTCTGTAGTATATTGCATTTCATCACATGGATATTGCAATGCTAATTTGCATACCAGTGTATTTCCTTCCCCTCACAATCACATATTGTGGTCTTTAACTGTAGTTCACTTTTCTTCTTTTTAAGTTTTTGTGATGCAAGATCATGTACTCTGGTTTTTCCCAGCAACTCGACCCTTGAGTTAACAGTTGTGAGAAGTGCTTCCCTAAATGTCTATGCATGGTCTCCAGCCCTTATGTAACATGTGTATATATCACTGATGTATGTGCACATCTATCAGATCTCAACATTGGCTGTAACATACTGTGTTTTCCCAAATACTGTGCAGGCTTTTTCATATTGCTCATGAAATGGCAGTTTGGCCTAACCCATACAGTTCACAAACTGAGATTCCTGCATTGCTAGACAGGTGGGTTAAAAACACGCAGTTTGTCAATGTTGCATCCACAAAAAGTTGCTTGTCTTTATATTTTCATGAAAACATAACATGCTTAAGTGCTGGTCTGTTTAGGATTGGTCAAGTTTTTTCTGTCTCCTTTAAAATTGTCTATCAGTGGCTACGGAGAAATTACTGTTTCATGAGCAGTATAATCATTCATCCTTACTGCATAATGTAATAAATGCATTTAATGTGCAATAGCTTGATGTGACATGTCCTAAGTTGACTGAAACTAGCAGACTGGTGCATATGGCCACCCCGTGGTATTGTTGATGGTAGGAAAGCAGAAAGTATGAAGGGGGTGTGACCTCTAGTGGCATTGTGTTCATACCAGATTTCATAAAATCTGTTCTCTGTCTGTCTCTTGCTCTCTCTCTCTCTTTCCATGGAGCAGAGGCCTTCTTGAGAAGCTAACAATTTCTCAGCTAGTTAAGAAATTCTCCACACTTTATGGAACCTGGAGGTTCATTACCGCATTCACAAGAGCCCCCCACCTGTTCCTATCCTGAACTAGCTCAATCCAGTCCATGCCCCCCATCCCACAGCTTGGAGATCAATTTTAATATTATCCTCACATCTACGCCTGGGTCTCCCAAGTGGTCGCCTTCGCTCAGGTCTCCCCACCAAAATCCTGTATGCACCTCTCTTTTCCCCCATATGTGGTACATGCACCGCTCATCTCATTCTTCTTGATTTGATTACCCAAATAATATTTGGTGATGAGTACAGGTCTGTAAGTTCCTCGTTATGTAGTCTTCTGCTCTCCCCTGTCGCCTCGTCCCTCTTAGGCCCAAATATCTTCCTCAGCACCCTATTCTCAAACACCCTCAGGCTTTATTCCTCCCTCAGGGTGAGAGACCAAGTTTCACACCCATACAAAACAACAGGTAAAATTATAGTTCTGTATACCCTAGTCTTTGTGTTTTTGGATAGCAACCTGGATAGCAACCTGGAAGACAAAAGATTCTGCACCGAATGATAGCAGGCATTCCCCGACTTCAATCTGCTCTTAATTTCTTCCTGAATGGAGTTTATGTTCGTTAGGGTTGCTCGCAATTTTTTTAATTCTTCCACCCTTTCAAAGGATTTATTATCTGTCTTTATGTTGTGATGTGTCCTGCATTCTGATTTCAAGACATGACCATGTACTTAGTTTTCTCAGCATTTACTTCTAGACCAGTCTCCTTACTAGCTATCACTAAATCTTCTGTGTTTTTCTTTATACTATGTATGCTTCCACCCAATATATTAACATCATCAGCATAAACCAGAAGCTGATGTGTACCATTTAATTTCAAGCCCTCCTGGTTTGCCTGAACCCTCCTAATGGCATATTCTAAAGCAAAGTTGAAAAGCAATGGCAATAGAGCATCTTGTTTCAAGCCATTCTTAAAAGGAAATGTGTCAGACAGATATTTACCTACCCAAACTCTGCTATAGGTTTCACTTAGACACATTTTTATTAACCTTGCTTAGTTTCATGGGGATACCAAACTCAATGAGAATACTATACAAGACCTCCCGCCTAACTGAATCATGGGCTTTCTTGAAGTCTATAAATAGCTGATGCACTGCCTCAGTGTATTCCCATTTTTCCTCAAGTATTTGACGAATGCTGAATATATGATCAGTAGTTGACCTGTTAGGTCAAAATCCACACTGATGATCCCCAATAATTTCCTCTGCATATGGAGTTAACCTTGACAAAAGAATGTTGGATAGAATTTTGTACGTAGTTGACAAAAGTGATATGCCTCGATAGTTACTACAATCTGTTTTATCGCCCTTCTTATAAATAGGCACAATGACTGACTCCTTCCATTCCCCAGGCAATTCCTCCTTATTCCAAATAGAAATAAAAGTTTATGGATCTCAGACCAAATTATCCTACCCGCCTGCTTTAATCAATTCTGCTGGAATGTGATCAATACCTGGTGATTTGTGTCTTTTTAGCTTTTCAATAGCCATCTCAACCTCAAAGGCACTGGGCTCAGGTACTAGTGGCTCTGCCATATGTACTTCAGTCTGCCTAACATCATTAACGCTGTGTATATTCGACAGCTGGGAGAAATGATTCCTCCACCTAGCCAAAATACTGTGGGAGTCTGCAACCAGGTCACCCTTCTCATCCTTTACTACATTAGTTCTAGGCTGGTATCCCCTCTTAAACTCACTGATACCCCTATACAAGTTTCTGATGTTCTTGTTCTTACTGTTTGTTTCAAGTTCATTAATTTTAGCTTTCAGATATTCCTTATTTTTGTTCCTGAAATGTCTACTAGCTTCACGCCTTACATTGTGCAAATTATCTGCATCAAACCATGGTTTATGCTGCTTCCGTTCATGCAGACCTAGACTGTCTTGATCGGAGATTTTGGTATTCTCTTTAATGTTCTCAAGCCCTACTTATGTCCTCACTAACATTTAAGTTTTCGAAAGCTGCAAACCTGTTTGAGATCTTAAGCTGATACTGTTTCATAACCTCTAGTTCACTTAGCTTCTTGAGATTAAATCTCTCTGCATCAAACTTATGTGCTTCGTGTTTACTTACTGCCAGTCTTTCCCTAACTTTTGCAACCACCAGACAGTGATCAGTATCACAGTCAGCTCCCCTGAAAGATCACACATCCAGTATACTGGAATGCCGTCTCCTATCTATCAATATGTGATCGATCTGATTGTGAGTCTTCCCATCAGGAGAGGTCCAGGTGTATTTATGAATGTTTCGGTGCGGGAACATCGTGCTCTTAACAACTAGATTTTTTGATTTGGCAAAGTTTACTACTCCAACACCATTATCATTACTATCCTGATGTAAACTGTCATTCCCAATTGTCGGTTTGAAAGTATCCTCTCTCCCCACTTTTGCATTAAAATCTAACAAAATTTTCATATGGTACTTACGAAAATGATAAAAAAACCCCTTCTAATTCCTCATAGAAACTGTCCTTTGACTCATCACCTTTCTCTTCTGTTGGTGCATGCACATTCAGAGCAATGATATTACACCGGTGGCCTCTCAGCACTATGTATGACATCCTATCACTAACAAACTCCACTCTCTTGATTGCTGATACTATTCTCTGGTGTACAAAAAAGCATGTTCCCAATTGACGATTTTCCTGCCCTTTGCCATAGAAAAAAGTGTACTCCCTGGCTCTTACAGTCCCTTTTTTTTCCCACCTAACCTCCTGTACACCCACTAAATCTAATTTATACTTAGCTAATTCCCTGGCCACTGTCATAATTGACCCTGACGTGTACATGCTCGTCACATTCCGTGTTCCAAAACTCATGTCCCTTTTCTGTAGCTGGGGTCGTACCAAAGAATAGGTCCAGGTCCGAGGCTTCTTTGTCTTTTCGTAACATAATATTTTTTTACGGTGAGGGGTTGTTAGCACCTCGCCCAACCCCCAAGCTGGAGGACCACCTCTTGTTGGCTGTCCGCAACTGCTTATTCATTGTATTCGCACCTGCCCTCCATAACTGGAGGCTGCTTCTCCATCTGCAACCTGAGGACGTGCCATGCCATGGTGACAGGGACCCACTTAAGATGGTCATAAAATCAGTTAGTTGCTTGAAAAGCAATCAGTGTGGACAGTCATGTGATCATTACATTACCACAAACTGTGAAATAAGGAAAGAAGCTAAGAAGAGTGGGAACAGGAAGTTGTATGCCTTGTCATATTTTTCATATTTTAGGGGCTGTCTTTTTTATGATGTAACACTCCTAGCCTGTTGCTGACAAATGTAAGTAGCAGTAGAATTATAAGGTAGTTAAAATGGAAGGTACCAGTTTCATGTGTTTATAATGAAGTAATCAGTGAGCCTACAATGATGCAATATGTATCAGTTGTTAGTTAATTGTAAGCAAACATTGAGAGTTTCCTTAACAACCAATACACTTTACATAATTGTAGTCTCAGTGGTGACTTGTTTATAAACATGTGAAAATGTTACTTTGGTTTTGAATTACCCTGCATTACAGTTGTCTTTCATCTTATCTCCTTAAATATTTATTACATCATAATATTGTCATATGAACACTATAGATCCTAAATCTGCATATTTCATGTACCTTGATTTCGAGTGTGGGCAATTTTTGAGAGATTCACTAGGTGCAGTTGGTGGTGGAACACCCACGAACATCACCACATTTAAATTTGCCAGTCTTCACTGTAGGCCTTGTATCTGAATTTGTGAAGTTGACTGGCAGTTGAAGCATGAAAGTGAAATAACCAAGACCTCTTTGTTACTCATTAACTAAGTGCAGGACACACAATCATGTATTTAAGAAGTAAGCCTCTAGCCTACTGTGCCACCACTGTCAGTAGTGCCACTACACCCACATTAGATTTTTTTCCAGTGATTATTTGCATAATTTGTACAAATAAGCACAAATGAATGTTGATTATTCCCAAAGGTTCAGGTCTTCTGGAATGAGATGCATTGTCATTAGGTGAGTGGTTTGTGACATTTTGACGTATTGTATTGCGTCCATTTTCAAGGGTCAGACAGTCCACAGCTTGGCCCTTGATGGTGAAGGCAGTACAGAGCTTTGAAACGTCAGGAACTACTCTCCCAGTCGCACAGCATTGCATCCTTGAAGCCTTGAATGTTTAGCAACACCACTGCGAGAACCTCAAATCTCGCATTGAATGACCATCTTGATACAGCTGTTTGATTCTGTAGTAATGCTTCAAAGGATCTGAATGCTTACTCAATGATGAATGTTTTTAGTGTTGTTGCATCATGCTGAGGGAAGTGGAAGCCTGTAATATGATTATGTTGTGTGATTCAGATGTAAACATTGTCTGAGTGTTCACACTGATCAGTTTGAAGAACATTATTTGCAAGATTATTTTGTTGTACTGTATGCCTTGGATATGTACTGTCTTCTAGTCTGTTGTAAGAGTTGTCAGGTAACATTGTACAGTACAATGGAAGGATACCTCTTGTACAGTTTTAATTTTTTGATTTTTGAATAAACATATAAATATAGGTATGGTATTTTGGTAAATTTAGTATCTAATGTTTCATGTGAACTTTGGTGCTGTTGTATTTTTGTGCTTGTATCAGTAATGTTGATGAGATTAAGAATTGTTTTTATGTATTAAAAATATCTGACATAGTAATCAAATGTTTATATTGTGTAACTGGCACATAAGAGATGCTATATAGTGTTGTTTCATAAAGGTGGCCATGTACCTAATCTTCATGATTATTCTTTTTGTAATCCACTTTCCATATCTTCATTTGTTTGTTTTCAACAGTCAATGAGACAGCAGTGTTTGAGTTTGTTGGTTTTTGCAGCAGGGTGGTTGAGGTCTCCATTCATCTGGGATATGATGCATTGTTGTGTTCCAGATGAACAGCTGCCTTGAAACTGCACTGGTTTGCAAGTGAGATTTGGATATGCAGTGTACATGAAGTTTGATAGGTACCAGTGCAAGTTGACCCAGTCAACAGTGCTTGTGATAGGTGCCTGGTTCAGTATAGATGTGAGGCACTGACTCTACTGTGTTTTCTGTGGCTGGGATAGTGTCTGAAATTAGGCCATGATTGTGTCCCACATCCATTCCAGTTTATCAACATTAAATTATTCAACATTGCATAGTCTTGAATGATTGGCGGTGTCATTAATAACCTGTAAATGTAGCTGTTGATAGTTATATTACTGGAATTTAAAACAAAACACAGGTACCCTATAATATATTCAAGAATCAGTTTAATAAGGGTTGAAGGTACAACATGACACAGTTTGTATGTTATGGAATAAACAGTTAGGCATATTTTCAAAATGTAGAAGTTTTGCTCTTTCATGCTAAGACAGAGCCCTTTAAAACACAGTGGTTTGTATATGTCTCACTGCTTTCATATTAAAATGCTATGAATTTTGCCTACAGTTTTCCAGGTACCATATGTATTATTCTCACAACAAATGGCAATTATTTCCTTATGCAACATTGACTGGTTGGCCTGTTTAATGGTGGTGCATTGTGTTTTCTGTGAGGAGGGTACTGAATGATTTCAATATTTAGTTTGGTGAGAGTTCTAGTTAGGAATGCAGTTTTCATAAAACAGGAAAGTGAACATTTCAGGCTTTTAAGACTACCACATTATGAGGTTGGTGTATTCCGTGTTTGCATGTGTGTGGTTCGTATGTACTTTGGACACATTATTCTGGTGCCACGTGTAACTCCTTAAAGCGGAGTCCTTCACACGCTAATAGATCTTCAGTTAATCAAGATATTACCCATATCTAATGCAATGTGAAAGTTCATTACTGTCTTCACAATAGCCCACCATTGGCCCTATCCTAAGCCAGACGAATTTAGTCCATGCTGTCCCTTTCTACTTGAGACCCATTCTGATATTAAACCCCCTCATCTATGCCTAGGTCTTCCAAGTGCTTTCTTCCTAATGTCTTTAAACTGCTGTTACTAATTAGTTATGTCATGGGGTCGTTTTTACTATGTCTGTAATCACAGTGTAAACTTTGTATTATCTGTTTTGGAAGATATTAGTTGTATAGCAGAAATGACTAGATTGACAGCTGGAGGTATTGCTTGAATTGTCTGTGTTCATACATTGTACCTGCAATGCACTGCAAGTGGCCATGTGATGAGAGTGTGTTTTGTTAGACATGAAGCTTTAATTGAGATGTCCATGTCAGAGTTTCCTGCTATAGTGAGTACTGCTGTATTCACTTTTTAGATTCATGTGAATACAAGCCTTATTCACAGGGTAAGCAAACAATTATGTTTTTAATGTTGTTGAAGTATTATGGTAGAGCCATCTCGCCAGTGTTTGAAAATGTGTGTCGTATGTGTGGATAATTGGTGGCATAAGGAGAAGTCATAGGCAGTTTGGTTGTGATTTGCATATAGCATACATTTGTTGGGCAGTACAATGCAGGTTGTAACTCAGTAAATGTTGAACTGATTGGTTTACAAAGTGACAAGAATAAGAAATTCGCCTTGCCCAATTTATCAAAATATCCTGATGTCAAGAAATGAAGTTACCTGATTCGTTGTGTTAGTTTAATACGATGTCTGTCCGGAAAGTATCCAGCCATTTTGAATATCTCGAGAACGTGTCGCGCCGTCTCGATGTAACTTGGCAGCCAGTCAGAGGGGACCTTAGTGCGCATGCGTGAACAGGCACTCTCCCGTGGGGCTACTGAGTCAGCAGTGAGACGCCGTTGATTGGCGTGGTGTACTGTGTAACAATCGCATTCACAATGACCGAGCGAGTAGATCAGCGAATCTGCATCAAGTTTTGCTTGAAACTTGGACATTCCTCCGCGGAAACTAATGGAATGATAAGAATGCCTTCGGGGATGATTCAATGAGTGAAGCCCAGATAAGGTTGTGGTACCGACGCTTCAAACATGGTCGGAAATCCGTTGAAAGCGATCCACGTTCTGGAAGCCCTTCAACAAACAGAACACCGAAAATGTTGAACTCGTGCGGGCTGCAATCAACTAAAATCGGCGATTGACAGTGCGAGGATTAGAAGAAGATCTGGGGTTCCACGGACTATTGTTTCAGAGATTTTGACGGAGGATGTTGGTACGAAACGTGAGGCAGCAAAATTTGTTCCGCGGCTCCTGTCGGAAGAGCGGAAGGAATTTCGTGCTGAAGTTGCACAGGACTTGCTTGAAACCGCTAAAAGTGACTCAGATTTCGTCAAAAAGGTCATAACCAGAGATGAGTCATGGGTCTACGGCTATGACCGTGGGAAAAAAGCAGAGTCTTCCCAATGGAAGTCGCCTGAGTCTCCACGTCCGAAGAAGGCGCGGCAAAGTCGGAAAAACGTCAAGGCCATGTTGACTGTTTTTTTGATCATGAAGGTGTTGTTCACCACGAGTACGCTCCTCCAGGCCAGACAATAAATAGGGAGTACTGCATCGAAGTTCTTCGCCGGCTGAGGGATGTAGTAAGAAGGAAACGGCCGCAGCTGTGGGCAAGTGGTGACTGGTACCTTCATCATGACAATGCGCCTGCCCATTCTTCACGTCTTGTGCAGCGCTTTTTGGTACAACATCGCATCACCTAGGTCTGTCAGCCACCCTACAACCCAGATTTGGTTCCCTGCGACTTCTGGCTTTTCGCAAAGCTAAAACTGACGTTGAAAGGGAGGAGATTTCATACCGTAGACGAGATTAACGAGAACTCGAAGAGACAGCTGAGAGCGATCCCGAAAGAGGACTTTGCAGACTTCTGAAAAGTGGAAGGGACGCTGGGATAAGTGTGTGAGGCCCCAAGGAGAGTATTTCGAAGGGGACTAAGGCGCCATTATCCTAGGTAGGCTACTTTTTTTTTAAATGTTAAATGGCTGAATACTTTCCGGACAGACCTCATAGAGCGAAAGTTGTATGCTTTATTTAATGTGTTTGACACCTTTATGCTTGCATTATTGTGTCTGTTTTTGTATTTATCAATTGGGGAAGAGGGTAGTATGGTTTAAGTCTTTATATTTTGTCTTGTGCACACAACTAAAGTTGAGTGCCATTTTCTTTGAAGTCATATTTACAAAACTTGAGGGGTGTAGGTATCACAATAATAATAATAATAACAATAGCAGCCACTGAAGTCATGACATCCACTCACACAGGTGGTGGATGTATGTAGTTGCCAACGAAAGATGTGAACCCATACAGTTCTGACGTATGTCTGTGATATGTGAAGGGCTGAATATGCACAGACATGTGGGTTGTGGGGGTGGCTTTTATTTGACACAACGTCCAAGTTCCGTTGGACAGTTGTTACTGCAACTGTTCCATTTTACAGTCATTATATCTACAAGCACAGGCATGTTGGTCTTGTTGATGTTCTGATATGTGTCATTATGATAGCATTGTTGCATGTCAGGTTGCTTGGCTAGACTCATGTTGTGCTGTGTATGAAGGCTGTTCAATACAGTGGGTTCCCTATGTCGTAAAAAGTAAATAAGAACTCATTACAATGTCAAGTGTAGTTTGTTTATTCCACTAAAGAATTATTGTATTTGAACATAATGCCAGAGCACATTGATGCATTTGTCTCATCTTGGCATAAGTTTAAAAATTATTGGACGGTAGGAGTCAGGCCCTTGTATTTACAACCCTTCACAAACAGCCATTTCCGCTTGGTCATTATTGTGGAATTGGCAGCCTCCAACATGTTGCTTCAGTGGCACAAAAATAGTAGAGTGACAGAAATGTGAGGACTGTGGGTTGGATGGTGTGTAAGTTCCTAGTGAAATGACCACTACAGCCTTGTGTGCTTTTGGGGTGTTTTGTCAGGTGGATGGATCACACCTCTCACGGACATCCAAGTCTCTTCCAGTGAATAGCCTCACATAGTCTTTGCAGCATGCTGCAGTAGACATTTGTGTTCAGTGTTGTGCCTGAGACATGAATTCAACACGTGTGACTCCTCATGCATCCCAAAATAGACGCTGTAGCTTTTCCAGCAGACTGACACACTTCGAATTTTTTTGATGTTGGAGGTTTTAGGGTGTTTCCATCACTTGTTCTATATGGAGAGTCACGTGATGCACCCATGTGTCATTTGTCTGACACTGTGGATATCAGGACTTTTCCTTCTTATTTAAACTGCTGAAGATGTGAAAATGTTGGCTGTGATCTGTCAGACAGCATGGAACCCAGCATGTGCACACTTTGCAGTATTCCAGTTCTGATGGACAACTCAAAGTGCAGGAGATAAATCTTGAATTGTGATTTGTCGGTATTCCTAACTCAGTTCCTCCTGTCATGCTGTGTTCACTTGCGTCCTTGATGTGATGGGCTGTCTGACGATTTTCAAGCTCACACCATCTTCTCGCATGCTGCACTCATTACACCATCACCATAAACCTCTGTCAGTTAGCAGTGAATTTTGGTGGGGGAAAATATGTTTTACACATAGAAACAAAATTCTTTGCATGACCGTGTTTCCAGCGTCGTATTCTAGGAATAGCATCTGATGGACTGACACTTGTGCCATCTGTGGCATTGTTACACTATTGTAGCTGCTACCTCCTACTGATATGTATAATGCTTGATTGACACAAAAGTTACAGGATAGGGAATCTTGCTTATTGAACATCCTTAGTATAAGTATTGAACTGGAACTGAAAGACATGCTGCGATGAACAAATTGCATAAGTAGCAATTTTTTTATGTTGAACATCCCGTGTACCTCAAATAACAATTTGTTCACTGACCACTAACGGATGTCATGTGTACTGCCCTTGAATCCACATATTTTTGAGAGGTGTACAAATTATTGAAGTGAGTAATTTATGCAACACATGACATTTGTATAATGGATGAATACAAAACTTATGAGTCAAAGTATGTATCTGGTCTTTTGCTGATACTCTGTAGGTATGAATGCATTTTAAAGTGCAAGTTGGTCACAAATTGTTCAAACTCCTTCTTTTTCTGAATTTCAGGCCAGTTTTCCTGAGACTGTGATGAGGCTTATGTCTATGATCCAAATCCTTGTAATGCTGTTACTACTAGTTAGCCCATTTGCATGGAACTTTGCATGAAGCTCATGCAATTGGATTCTCTACCACCATCATACTATTTAAAATCTACTGTAAGTGGTGGTGGCTGTGTGAAATGTTGCGGTTAAAAAAATGGTGCTATTCTTTGTGAAGTGCTTCATTTTAGACAGTGTACTATGTAGTTACAATTCACATGAATTGTATAGCATCACAGTACACTTAACTCCATTATGTTGTATTTATTTTCTTTATACTTTTGCTTGTGAGAAATAGAAATTCTTTGATCTATCTCATGTCATGGTTTTCTACTGTATGTTTTGGTGTGGCAGATAATTATGAAGGAGACAACAATGACAACAATGGCAAGAACAAAACACCACCAACAAAATTTTACCCAACCAAATATTTTACAATAAACATTACAGAAATAATACTTCATGCGTGGTACAGTCTGAATAATATGTTAGAGTATACTTTAGACAAGAATGTTTGGAACAATTTTTTATGGTGCAAAATATGAGTACTGTATTGGATATCATGATATAGTTCATCAGAATGTGAACTGAGTAATGTTGCAAACATTCAAATGTTTTTGTACTACACATAACACATTTGTATGTGGTAAAATCTAGATATTATGTTTAGAAGTTAGAAACCTTGCAGTGGACGTGGCAAGGTGTTTCAGCTTAATGTTTTTGAGTGTAGCAGTCCTGCATACTATGTTAATTTGCATATATCATTCTTCATGAGAGTGAATTTGGTGTTACCCCATAGATCCTTATTATTTGTTGGAATATGTATTATTAGTTTCTTCTGTTACAAGGTTTACTTAACTTTACTGTTGGCTGCTTATCGTTTAACCTTTTAAAGCCTAGCAGTAACTTTACATACCACCAGGTTTAATATTAAAAAATTGTACGTGGTGCCCACACTGCGTTTATGTATTTTGTACGATCTCAGATCAAACAGCAACTTATGCCTTATAAAACATTAAGAGATTGGTTTTTATAACCGAAGTGGAGAGTGTTTACAGTGTGGTACCACTGAGTCCTTATATAAAACAGATGGGCTTCATATTGAAAGGGTTAAACATGGGTATTTTGGTTATATCATTTTATGTTACATTATACAGTCACAATATGATGTGTGTGTGTATGCACACATATGTTATGGGGGTTATTTATTATATATTTATTTATGGTACACATTTCATTCTTCTGTTTGTTGATAATGAAGATGTCATATGTCTTGATGCTGAATATCGACAGATAGAAGATGGAAGCATGTACTACAAATGCAGGTATATCTTACTATGTGTACTTACAAAATGTGTATGTGCTGCTATGAAGAAAATTACTCTAGGTGTTTTATAGTACATGTGGCTAATAGCTAGCTTATAAGCCCCGCTGCCTCCAAAAAACAAATTATCCATATTCATGTGCTTACACATGTTATACTGATAGAATAATGTACTATAAATACTAACCACAATATAGCTGTTTAAATGACAATTATCCCACAGAAATGTACACCTTAAATGAGAAGAAGCTAAAAGTATGTACTGCAAGTGATAATAATGATTTGCGGGAAAATATGCAAGAGTAACACACTACAGTTAACATAATGTACCTAATTGCCCTACCCAGAAAGCATTAAGTTGAAAGGCCTTCTGTCTAATATTTCTAAATTCTAAACATAATATTCAGGTTGTACTAGGTATAAAATCTGTTGCATGTATTATACAACTTTTGAATGTATGATATATTACCCAATCCAGTTTTCAAAGGGACGTGACATGCTGGATACAGGACATGGCAGTTAAAACAACTAAGTTGCATTTTTCGAAATATTCTTGTCAGTATGAGTGTACTTGTGCTTGAATGCGTTACTCAGGTTGTACCACCTGTAAAGTGTTGTTTCTGTAATGTTTGTCATAAAACTTTTGATTGGGCCCACTCTTGAGTATACCACCACCACCATTACCACCACAATCATAATCATAATCATAATCATCATTAATGTCTCCATGATGATTATCTGTAAGATCAAAACATGTAGGAGGAAGCTATAAAGGAAATAAATTCATATTTACATAAACTTATATTCATGTATTCTAAACTATGGGTTTTATGATTGTCAGGTGCCCACCCTGAATTTTTTGTTGGGGGAGGGGGGGGGGTTGGGGTGACCCTGAGGCTATATATAATTTACACTTGATTTTAAAAATTATGTCATAAAAATTATATTGTAAGTACAACATAACACTGCCTGCAGCTGCATTTATATACATGCAAATATAACTACATGTTCTGTGACACAGTCAGAGTGTCCGGTCTTTTTGTCCGGTCTTTTTAATTCTATTAATATATTTTTCAGCATTCTAACGTACTAGTCATCAGCTGATTCCTGTGGCAGATTTTGGCTGAAGGGGAAATCACATAAAACTTTTGATATCATAGTATCTACAAAATCTATTTTTTAAACTTCAGTTTTGGGCGGTTTGTGGGAGCTGCAGCCTGGCAGCCCTGGGTGTGCCCTTGATGATTGTCATTTTATATCTGTGGACTGTTTTGGATACTTCGGTAATTTAATTTTATAATCTTTAATGTATTCATCCTTAGTATTTTTCCTCCCTGAAGATGACAACATGGTTGGCCGAAACATGTAAGTCATTGTGTATATACACTAATATATATGTACTGTGATGCTTTATGATTTATTTCATAGTGTTATTCAGTGTATCATCATGACAGTCTGTGCATGCATGTTAGTATCAATTTGACAACAGCATACCACCACCACTACCACCACCACCACCACCACCACCACCACCACCACCACTACTACTACTACTACTACTATTACTGGAGCCAGGATAGCGTAGTCATTATAGTGACTAAACTGTGGGCTGGGCGACCTGGAGTTCGAATCGCAGGAGGGGAAAGATTTTTCTCTGCTACAAAACTCCCAGACTGGCTCTGGGGCCGACGGAGCCTCCTATACAATGGGTAGCAGATGCTCTTTTCCCGAGGATAAGGCGGCCGGGGCGCGAGGCTGGCCATTCGCCTCCATATAGTACCGAGGTTAAGAATGAGTGGAGGTTATGTGCATTCCCTCTATATGCCTTCATGGCGAGTGTAGGAACTTTACGAAGCATCAGTATCATCATCATCGACGTTACTGTTTTCAGGTCTTGGCCACCATCTCACAGTGGCAGTCCCACACCATAAACCGGTTGTAAGTGCGTATTTTGCAGTAATTTTTTTAACCACGGTGACATCTCCACCACGGATACTAGTGCAGCCCTCAGATGGTTGAATGACGATTCCGCATTGCGCTGCACCGACATATCAAATGTTGTCTGTGATTAGTAGTGCTACTCCGAGGTGTTACGGAAAGTGTGGTTGGATTTGATGAAGTGGAAAACGAGCTAAAGGCGGTCTAGTATGTGCATGTAGTGTGCGGAGTTAACGAAATATTATAAAGCTTGTTATGGAGAGGGAAGTGGAAATAATAGTGAAATAGATGGAATAGTGTTGGCCGAGGTTTTATGGCAGGTCGTAGTAGATGTAAAGAAGTGCGCGCTTAGTGGGGTGTCAGAGGAGGGGTTGTAATTACAGTGTTTTATGAGTCAAAGTTTCGAATATAGTACAAGCGGAAATAGGCTAAACCCGTGTAAATTCGCGATATTATTGTGGTTATGTTCACGGCATTGCGTGAGTGAGAAGAACTTGCAAGTTCCAGGAACAGGGGGCGGGTAGCTGTGGCCGTACTTCTTTTTACCACCTATGTGATCAACGCTGCCGCCATGTTTTCTGAAAAGGTGAGAAAACACATTAATTTATTGTACCGCATTTATCTCAAGTGGTAGGCATAAAAATCATTTACAGGTTATAGTTTTTCGCTAGAAACATGTAACTCGTAAAAGCGAAAAGCGCACTTTGACGTATAGGTTACGTTTGAAGTTTGTGCTTTAAGTGCTTTGGTTTGGATGCTACGTGCTTAGCTTGACAGGCTTTCGAATCGTAGTTTCGTGAGTTTTGCTGTGTGTCTGTAACCCAAAACTACAGCTGATTTACCCTAACAGAGTTATGCAAACACATGTATGCTGTTTGCAGGTTATTTGGTATAGTGTTGTCAGATTTGATAACATTTCATGTTTCTGCTGCTGTTAAGTCATGTCTACAGCAAGGCGGGGCCGGGAGGAGGAGGGGAAGGAAGAAGATATTTTTATGTGGACGAAATGGGAGGGTTGAAGCAGGATTCAGCAAAATGTGACAGCACAAGAAAGCAGCCCACATCAGCACCAAGGTCGCAGATGCCTTTAAAGCATATGAAGAATGGCAAGTGTGGTGTCTACAAAGTGAACCAGGCACTTGGTATTTTTCGGTCAACAGTACCAGAATATGGTGCTGAATGTCCAGGCTTTGCAGACGCCGAAGGAAAGGAAAATCCCCAGCTTGGTTGCGTAGTTAAGCACAGGAGGATGCATAGTTGTATTGTTGCTACGCGTTGAATTGCCTTTGGTAAAGTATGTTTTAAGAATGCAGGTGTTAGGATTTGATTTGCATGGCAGTTCTGTTTGTCATCTTGTGTTTTGACTGGTGGTAGTCTCGTGATGGACACATTCTGTCAACAGAGCAAGAAAAATGGCTGGCCAGTGCTGGGGGGATAGCACTGCCTAGGTAGGTGTAGTCTGACCATATGTTGCCCTGAGAACCTGAGCATGCTGAGGGCTTCAGTGGGCAGTCAGTGGGCTGTTCTGGATGACTTCTGTAGCAAACTGTAAGAACTTGCATATGAATTAGAGATTGAGGATGATCCGGTTTAATGTCAGGAACTGTGTTGTTTTATGTTACTGAAATTAAGGAGCTTTGACACCTACAAGCACAAAGTATGCGTACAAACAGTAGGATTAAGAAATGTGAACTTTGGCATCTCTTGGTTACACTCATGCGCCTGGAACCACTCTCTGACCTGTGATAACGTTTAAATGTGTTAGAGTTGGAGATGTTTTTTTTGTTGTTTATTGATTTCTCTCTGCCCAAAACGCTGATTGAATACAAAAAATTTGTGAAATGTTGCCTGTGTTATACGTATAAGCAACATTTATATGCTGTGGTTCATTTCAGCAAACTTTAGTACCCCACATATCGTTCATTATGAATTCCTTCCACAGTGATCATTTTAATATATTTGTGTGTTGTGTATATCCTCTAAAGAGAACATTTATTCTAAGGAAGCGGCACCTGTTTGTGAATCAGCTGCAGTTTTCTTTCACCCAAAAGTGAGAGTGTAATAATTCAAAGCAAAATCATCAAGGGACAGTAGGGATGACTTGGGTTGTGGAAGTTGTGGCAGTCATTTTGAAGACGAGAGGACCAACATGTAATTTCTGTGATGTCTGCTACCATAGGAAGTTTCAGAATATAAATGAAGAATGGAGAGTTTGTGTGCGTGTTGCTTGTGAAAAGAACAAAAGTCAGGCTCATCTGCCAGAAGATCAAGTGTCGTAAGTATGTAATTGAGATGGCAGCATTGCCAGTATTTCTTAATTTGGCCACGTAATGAAGATTGAATTTGTGATTTTACGCGTGATCGTTCTGAAGCCTGTATTTTATTACATTTTGTGTTGTACGAGATTGTGTTGAGCAGGTACTTCGAAACGGACGTCATGAAGCCTATTTCTTATTGCATGCATTTGCCCTTCTAGTATTGTTGTTATTTTACTTTACTTTTGTGGAGGGGTTTGCTGCATAAGTAAAGATTCTGCGCACCTTAAATGTGTTAGATATAACGGGAGGATTTCGCATCAACACCGTATTTGTAATTGACGTGCAGGCAGTATTCATAAATAATGCCTGAGTCCGTTTGTTATCTACTTCCATATCAAATTTTGTTCAAACAGGAAGAAATTTTCTGAGTGACCATTTTTGTCTTCCTGCGCACGATTCTGGTTGCCAGGCAGTAACATAAGTCACGTCGAAGTGTGGCGTCACGAGCGAGTGCGGCGCAGTATGGACAGTAGTATGTACGGCGTGTGCTTCTCGGTTAAATGACATAGTATGCATTCGGCGCAACGCGCGTGGTGTTGTGCAGCCTGTAACGAAATGAAAGCATGTTTATATTTAGTGGGCTGTGGCCTGTTGCAAGATGTTTTTGCCCCGAATTTACCCTGAATAATTGTGGTAGGCGAAGACAACTCGTAGACAGCATATTCAGTGACCTGACTGTAATTTGAACCCGTACATTTGAAGTACGAGGGAAATGCGTCACCACAGAGATAGCCTGCCCAACAGGAAGCACACCCACATAGGTTCCCCAAGTAAGTGAATCACTACCTCTGTAGTAATGTAGGCGGAATTTTATTTCGCAATTGTTTTACTCGTTGAGGTGAACTAAACACATACGTTATGATAATTTTAAAATGGAGAATATATATATATATATATAAAGTTGCGTAAGTATTTATATTCTTCACGAAATCTTATTAGTGGTCAAACCAGGAAGGAAGAGGTGAGCGGGGTATGTAGCACGCATGGGCGCGACAAAATGCTTAAAAATTACAGTTTGAAAAATCTTAAGTAAAGAGATAACCGGGGAGACAGAGGCCCAGGTGCGAGCATACCAGTGTACGGCGGTCTTTCTCACATATCTTAAAATTTCGGGAGAACAATTAATGGAATGCAACCTGCTGGAAATTAAATTACATGGCAGTGTCCCGTGATGACGTAATGGTCCTGCCCTTGGTTCAGACTCATGTGAATTGTTTTATTTTATTCAATACAGCTTCGGCATTAGGAAAGACAAATAACTGAGTGCATGTTTCATAGCTCCCTCACCATGGGGCGTTCCGATCGACGGACCCAGTAATTAATCTCAAACAACAAATGCCATTGCATGAAAGAAGAACACCCGCATGAGATTATTTCAATTGTTCCAGAGCATCACTTTAATTTATTATGTGTCATATGTTTAGGAAAGATCCATTTCAACTCCTTCACATTACCCAGACAGGTCAGGTACAGAGGTTTAAAAAACAAAGACTGAAAAAGATTCTGCTACGGCAGCGTCTAATGCTGGAAATACATTGAGTTCGGCGTGCTCGATATAATTCATATTAAACGCCATAACGGGAATGTTTATTTAAAATGTGGCAATTGCTAAGATGGTCAGGAAATTCCCCTGCTATCATGGAATCCGATTGTTCCCCAAAGTTTGCCATTAGGCTGTATCCTGTTACAGCTGAACCCAGCACAGTTCGGCATGGTTCTGACAGTGGTGGGATGGATATTTAAATGAGTACCGTTCAGTAGGTTGTAAAAGTTAAACGAGAAGTTATTACAACGTTACACGTGATCTAATGAAGTCTCATGAGGCTGTTTGGCATGACACGTCTCATAGTCCGCCTAAAACTGCTGACTGAGCTTCAAGCTCCTATCTGTGTTGGACGAGTTACGGCTGCTGTAAAGAGACACCCTTTACTCTGTGTGTGTGTGTGTGTGTGTGACTCTTGTAGATTATGAAAGTGCTTTTCTATCAAATGCACCCCCATTTCCGAAAGGGCTTCGCTGTTTGGGAAGTTCTCATGCTTCCCCCGTTTGCCTTTCTGGCAAGAGCAAGATGTAGGTTAATATGAGTATGGAGCAATGGTGGAATGATACTGGGAGGGGAAAAGAGAAATACTCGGAGAAAAACCTGCCCTATTGCCAGTTTATCCACCATAAATCTCAAACAGACTGATCCGAAATCGAGCCTGACCCACCACAGTGAGAGGTCGGTGATTAACCGCTTGAGCTACGGCACGGCCCATTAACCTGCCTTAAATTTAAAGACTAATTTCGTACCGCGTAGAAAACACTCTGTCTCCAGTATAAAAACCAGTCAGTTAATGCCACTGTTCCGAGATCCATATTAAACCTATACATGCATTCTCTGGGCAGAACGTAGAATTTCTACAACGGTCACTTACCGTGACTATTGTAGAAAACTAATAATGAAATTTAACAGGAAAACTTGCTAAAACAGATCCTGAAGGAAATGCAGACCTGCCCCGTCGAAAGATCTGTGTGGTCCAGACGACGCTTATTGAAAGCTATTCATCAAATATACGTACTGATTAACCTTTTAAAGCCTAGCGGTAACTTTACGTACCATCAGGTTTAACATTAAAAAACTCTACGTGGTGCCCACATTGCGTTTATGTGTTTTGTACGGATCACAGAACAAACAGCAACTTCTGCCTTATAAAACATTAAGAGATTGGTTTTTATAACCAAAGTGGAGAGTGTTTACTGCGCGGTACGCACTGAGTCCTTATATAAAACAGATACGCTTCGTCTTTAAAGGGTTAATATAGCGAAAACGGACGGGAGGAAGGAGGGAAGTTAACTTAAAATTGTGTTATTTAATTTTTTTGTGGTGATGTAACTTTCTTACGAGTTCTGCCTGGAATTTACTACATCCCGCCTTGACAGAATGCCTTTACAATACTTTAGTGGACTGCTGGGGAAAAGAAGGAGGCAAGGAAGATAGAAAGAAAGAACTTTCGACTGGAGTGCCTTCTTCTATACATTTTCTTTGAAGTTTTACGAACCCCGTCCACCTTTAAGTTCATTTAATGCTGATTTAAAGATAATAACGGGAAAATTAGAATTAACTTCCGCTTCGTGTCCTTAAATGCACAGTCTCCCTGATTTTGAAACAGTTGTAGGCCATCTCTCTGAAGTGATTTTGGCAGTTTTACGTAATTTATTTTACGTGTTGGCGGGTTACGACGTGCCGCCCTTCACGTGATACAGCTTTTATGTTTTAACTGTCTGTATGTATTGATTCAGATTACTTTAAAGCAAATTTTTAATGAAACTCTCTTCACGTTCGTATAGTGGTTTGTTTTCTTTCACTTTGCAATAAGGACGCCTAAAAAGTGGAGAAAGAAAACTGGAAATATGTCGTCTCTGAGTTTAGTGTCAATTTGTATCATGTTATTTCTGGTTTGTGATGCGAATCGTAAATATAGGGGGTATGTTTTGCTGTTGTAACTAGGGCTTATTAGTTCTGTTAAATGAAAATCAGTCTGAAATAGAAAAAAAAAAGCCATGTCATTTCGCGTACCATCATAAGCAGGTTTCTACTGTAGTATGAAATGTAGTTCGCACATACACACTTTTTTGCCATAAACCGGTCAGGAGTTACAGTAGACAAACTGGTCGCAGCCTTATTTTTTTGTTCACAGATACGTAACTTTGCGTGGATTTATTGTGTGTGTGTGTGTGTGTGTAACTCGCACTGCCATATGTAGGAGTTATATTGTGTGATGAGGTTTAGACATTCCGCGTTTCGATTTCGACTCTAACTCAGCGGTTGCCACCCTGTGAGGGCTCGCAGCACACGTGGGATTTTTTTTTGGCTCTTTGGTAGGGCGAATGGCAACTATTAGCCTGGTTATGTCTGTCCGTCTGTGCACACGGAACAACATGATTACCATCGGCCGGATTTTCGTGAAATTTCATATTTTGGATTTTTACTAACTTTTGTTGACACATTCCGGTTTTGGTTAAAATAGGACAAAGATGACAGTTCATATGAAGATCTTGAATTTGTAATTGAGACGGACTGTTATCTCTGTGGGGTAAGAGCCGAGGCCAAAGAAACAGACTATGTAACATGTCGCCTTGAATAGGACTGACTGGTCTAAGAAAGAGGCGGTCTCGCCCCGTCCGAGATAAGTAGGCCTACAGGAAATATAGCACCATTCCCCTATCAGTATCATTCCATCAGTACTTCACGCTCATTCACTCTTACGTCACCGACGGTGCATAATCTTTGCAGGTGTCATAGTGATTGAATAACACGCTTAGAATGTATCTCTCACGAGATAAGTACGGGGAAACGATATCTCGCTGCTTACGAGAGGAGCACAAGAAATCCAATATGTCGACGTGTGAGACAGAGAAATACAAGAACTAAGTCGCAGCCTGGGAGGCCACAGAAAGAGCTGACAATCTAAGCATATCGTCCCAGGCGAAAATCGAAAGTGGTGATTGCATGTAGACTGCCGCAATTATTCGCGAATAATAGGGGCAATGGGAGAACGAAAGCGGCGGACATGTGACGCCCTGCGGGTGTTTCCGAGTTTATTTTACTCGTGAAACTATAATTAAAATACAAAACTACAATTTGTAATGAAAGTACACCGGTTTTTAAATAATACCATTTATTGAATGACGTACAAAATTGTCATAGAGGAAGAACGATGAAGTTTT
The DNA here is from genome assembly GCA_013340265.1 of Coptotermes formosanus. NCBI lineage: Eukaryota > Metazoa > Arthropoda > Insecta > Blattodea > Rhinotermitidae > Coptotermes > Coptotermes formosanus. The sequence continues at coordinate 1,468,349 of BLKM01001502.1, forward strand.
GATACAAACGTGAATTTAAAAAGCTTGAGTAACTGCAGTGGTTTCCAATTTTTATATAAATCTGGCCCTTCAGCTTAGGAAAGTCTATGTCGAAAATCCACCCCCTAACCTAGCCTTGTGTTTGTGCATGTGCGTAAGGATTACTTTTGTTAGTACACGTCCACAATCCCTTATCCTGAATTCCGATGTCCGAAAAGCTGTGCGAACGGAAAGTTTTGTAATTTACTGATACAGTACTACAGTATATAAATAAACTGTAAATAAACCGTTACACTATTTATAGCCTCTCTTTATCCCACTTAGTGTGAATATTCACATGTCTCGCTGAAGTAGTAGTGTGTTTTATTACGGGTTACTGCCCCAGACCCCGCTGGGGATGTTACGTAATATGCAGCATGTACACAGTATTACCTTTCTAACATCCGACAAATTCTGAATTCCGAAACACATGTGGCCCCAAGAGTTTGGGATATGGTACTGTGAACCTATAGGTCTATTTCTTTTCTAAACTTAATTTTGTACTTGTTTATTTTATATTTTTAATTGTGCAACTATTCTGACATTCGACCCTTGCGATGCGCCGGCTGAGAACCACTCTTATACACTCTAACGGATTGCGAATTGAGGATTTTTTGCCTTTACCCAGCCGAGCCGACATATTAATCAGAAATGTATTTAAAAAACCGACCGCAGAATTCTCTACACTGTGCTAGCCCTACCGGGTGTTTCTAAATCACATGGTCGTTTTCTGGGAAACAATAAACATCCTGAAAAAGACGTGTGTGCGTGAATCAGCCAACATTTGCTAAACGGATTTTAGTAGATGCACAGAACAGGAAAGAATAGTACCAAAGCTGTGTGCTTTCTGTGATCATAAGGGAAACGATTCACAGCGTAGGTCAATATACTGCGAATAATAATAGTAATAATAATAATAATAATAATAATAATAATAGTGCTAATGTAGAAGCACAGAAGAGTTTAATATTGCAGACAGCGCTACATGCACCATAACAGTACGCGCAGAATAGCTGCGACACTGTGTACCCTAGAAACATGGTTTGTTTCGGGTATATAAGTGTGAATACCCTGCATAACGGAGATGATGATGATGATGATGATGATGATGATATAATGGAGTGTAGGAACAAACGTGATACCAGTAAGAACAGGGGCAACCACAACTATCTGAAAATCATTCAGAAAATACTGGAAAGCACGAAATCAAAGAACTACAGAAAACAGCCATACTGGCCACTGCACATATATTGCGGGAAGTACAGACACCTGCAGAAACAGGTGTTATCGTTTTTCTTGAAAGAAATCTCTGTTTGTATACGTCCTGTTGCACCGGTTGCGAATCTGGCCATTGTCTCTAGATAACAAGACTGCATGCTGTTCATTGCGCATCATTAGCGCAGGTCACTGAACGAGGAAGACGTCGCTTTGTGGTCCGAATTAGACGAGTTTTGTTTCAACAAAGTTCATATATTCTCTAAGAGATCAGCAGAGTGCTGTGTACAGAGGGTTCTCACGGAATAGGAAGGCGCGTTGTACAAAGTGCTGTGACTGCTGGCAGAGGTGACGGCTACTGCTTTCACAAAAGTTTACAGACCTTTCGGTCAGTTGTTATAAACTTCGAGATTGGAAGTTGCCCTTAGTAATTTGTTTTGGCCGCATTTTATTCCTAAATTGCCGAATTTGTTTAAAACGGATTGTACGTGGTTCTATGATGTCGCCCTTTAAACTGAGGCTTCTTTTGCATCGGAGTATTCTAAAGTGTAGACCCGAGGTTTGAGGTTCTCACAGCGGCGCTGCTGAAGATTCAGGTCTTCTGGGATGTGACGCACTGTCGTTGGACAAGTGTTTCCCTACCTGTTAAAGGATCGTATTGCCGTGATGTTCGGTATTAAGCAGTATTATTGGACTGTGACCCTGAAGACGAGGCACTACGATCTTTCGAAACGTCGGGAACTCTTCGCCCAACGATACAGAGTCACGTTCCAGAAGATAGATCGTTAGGGCCCCTGAAGTTTGTTTCGTCTATAAAAGTGTCTTGGTGTTAAGTTTTCTGAAATTTAACTGATGCTTGCTTTAAGAAGGCACGTAGAGCAGTTGTAAATTCTATGGAAAATGGCCGTCCATTACCATGTTTAAAATGTTGAACCGCTGACCTTACCCTAATTCAGTCCAACCTTATGCTCTGTTTCTTTAATATTAATTTCTCATCTACGCGTAGCTCTCCCAAGTTGCTTCTTTGGTCCAGACTTTTCTATAAAAAATTTTGTAGGCACTTCTCATTTCTTTTATGTATGCTACATGCTCAGCTCATTTCGTCCTGTCCGATATGGCAGTCCTAATACTGTCTGGTGAATAGTACAAATCGTGAAGACGCTTATGGTGCAACCATATGTATCCCCTTCTCAGTTGCTGTCACTTGATTACAAATATTCTTCCTACCCCTTGTTCTTAAATTCCCTCTGTCTGTGTGCTACATTTAGCCCTTTAAGGCACAGTGTTTACTGTATGTACCACCTGCTTTAACATTAAACAATTCTGTATTTTGCCCACACAGAGTATTTGTGTGTTCCATGTCATTAAAAACAGCAGTTATTTTCCAAAAGTACAGCAACTGCTTTATCTTTCTAAGGGATACGGTATGTTTCGTGTGAAGTGTAAACTGAGTGTTTGTGTATTGTTGAACTGAATGTCACTTTTCAAAGCGTTAATGCGAGAGCCTAAGTTCTATTTGTGTAACAACGGCAGGAAAAATTATATTCTTTTACGTATAATTTTTACATTGTTCTACAGTGTACTTTATTTATTTTGCGGTATGTGAGGTGACAGATTAAATGGAGAAGTACGTAGCGAGGCACTTCACAGTTTGTATTTTCACTAATTTTTGTTAGGCTGATTAAGGATAATATGGGCAGGACATCAAAGTTTTCGGAGGAAACAAAATACATAACTCGGAATTCTCCTTTTATAAACATAAACCGTTTTTGTCATAGAAGAGGGGCTTAGGTTAGACATTAAACTAGTCTCGTGTCATGCGTGTTTCCGTCCCTTCTTAGCTTAGACGTCAGGCTAGTCTCTGTCTCTCTCTTACATGCCCCTGTCTAGCCAAAACATGAGAGAGGGGTTTATACCTGGAAAAATCCTACGACTGCAGCGGGCTACAATGTTTTGCTGCATGAGCCGCAAGGAAGAAACTGTTTGCTAGGTCTCAGACTTACATTGTAGGGTAATATTAAAATGAATTTTCGAGAAATGGTTTATGGAGGTATGAATTTTAATAGTGAAGTATACCGCCCTGTGGCTGTATTTTTAATACGGCTGTTTCCCATCGGGATCGGTAAATATAGGATAATTTTTGGATAAGTTGAACGACTCGTACCTACTGGGGGGACGGTGTACGATGAAGTTAGTTACTTATGTATATTGACTGTCAGATTTACTGCAATAATGCACTTAAAATATTTGTATTGAGAATTTCACATAAAGCGCCAGTTTCTGGCGTTTCAGTGTGGGTCATTGTCTTCGTTTTGGTGACTTACCAATTACATCATGTGGTTACGATGGAGATATGGTTGATATATGGTTGTATAAGGATATCAGTTGTGTTATTTCAGATTATCTTGCCTTATAAGATGTAAGAATACGTACCGCAAAAGAATGGTGCGCTGCATGCACCAAAATTGTGGCTGCTCTTCATTGTGCATTGTGCCCATGCCAAGACCCAGTTCCCACTCTCTCTGACCTCACACTCTGCTGTGCCAATATCATGTTGTTACAAGATCAGAGCCATACCTTTCTTCGGACGCTAACGTATTTATCCTCTTACGAAATCGAGTGAAGCTACAAGTTAATTTAATCTGTGTGATTTTATGATAGTCATGAGATCTTTCATTCACGTTGCGTATTGACATCGTAAATCTTTGAAGACCGCTGTATAAGAAGTATATGGAAATATTAGGATATAAAGAAATTAAAGGGTAGATAATAAACCTTTGCAACCGAGTTTTGGATGAGAAATATAACGGTCAACTGTTGTTCCTAGACCCGACGTAGGAAGCAGTTCATGGGAATGCTGAAATGAACGTTGCAAGATAAAAAAGTTATTGCCGTTAAGGTAAAATGCAGTTGTCGTTTATGCGAGTAAAGTATTGTGTTGAAGGCAGTTGTGCCAATCTTACAGACAGACAGTGGCATGAATGTGTTATCTTTTCCGGATGAAGTCAAGCATGTGGTTTTTATGACGTGTTTCTTCGGAGCTTTCAGTCCATTTAAGTTGGCACGCGTGACGCAAGCTGACGCACCTGTTACACGTTTTGTTTAGTAAGGGACGGTAATTAGCGCAGGATTCTTATATAGGGGCAGATATTAAAAAATGCCACTAAGTTGTAGACAGAATTATGTGGGAAACAGAAATGCGCTGTTCTATGTCATGATTTAGTTCTGATTGCTTGCCGGTAAAACATTTATCCAACATGTAATCACCAAAATTTGAGCGCGAATTTACTTACCGCTTACACACGCAGTTGCTTCTAGTAATGCTTTGGAATAAATTGCACTGAAGAGTATCACAGAACTATGTTCGATTAAAATAAAAGGAAAACTTTTAAAACACTAAAACTTTGAACTTTCTGAACTGAATTGCTTAGAGATAAAAGAGAAAGTACCGATGAAATTAATGTAATACCTTCTGTTGGTTGTAACTACGTGCGTGACATTTGCGTCTTACTTTTTGTTCTTGCACTCGGAAGTCGGCGAGCAAAAAATTAAATTTTATGATTAGGTACTGCTCTTGAAATCGGCCGGAGTTACATTTCTGTGTGTGTGAGACGTATATATGTATCCGTTAAAAATGTTATACTCGTGGTTTGTTTTGGGTTTCTGCACGTATGAATAAACGCATGACGTAGGCCTACTGACAGAGTTGTGGTCACCAGTTCTTACAACGCTTCTTGCCATTGATTTCGTACTTGCTGCACCGAAACACAGCCAGTGTCGTTCACTCTTAGGATGTGAATTTACTGCGGGCGACAGAACAGATTAATTTAAATTAATCTAAACTAATTTAATTTAATTTATTTCATTTCATTTCATGTAGTGACGTTTCTTAAAAGTTTAACGTACTAGACTGAAGCTCTCCCACTCCGACAATAGACGTTCTTCGACTTCCCAACGAGACGGTTGTACAGCCAGCGTCTTCTCCAGATCATATCAAACCTTTAAAGGTTTCTGTTCCTGGAGCTAAAGAATCTGTGTCCAACTTGAGTCGGATTGCTAGTCTTAACGTTACCGTGCCTGACATATTTGGTTAAACTAACGTTCTTTGAAATACGAGTTACATTCTGTAACTGGAGGTGTGTACTGAGGTCAAAGGGTAGTATTTTGGCGAGAAGAAACTAAGAAAGCGATTTGATAAAACCTTTGTATGCCAACAGTAAATTTCGTGCTTCTTGTACCACGGCATGCAGGTTTTTGAATGTACAGCGGAGGACAGGAAGGGATGAATTTAATTTAATTTAGTACGTATGTAAAGTATTGTGATGATGTAAAGTATATATATTTTTTCGGAAATTGAACATTGATAGACGGTATGGAAAAGGGCTGTGGTAAGAAGGGAAAGCATGTTATTTTACTTAACGTTCCTCTGAGGCTTGTTGTTTGAAGGCTAGACACTAAGAAATATATTATCACATAAGTTGAGTGTTACTACTTAAAGAAAAGTACGTGGTTTTGATGTCTTAGTTGAGAATAGCGCAGATCTGACGAAGTGCATTGTGGATGGGGTAATTGCTTGGTAGATTGATAGAACCAAGGTGAGTGATAGGATGGGATGTGGAATGGACAGGCTTAGGATCGTGTCCAGTGTTGGAATTCTTAGTGATGGTGTTGAAGTGCCTGCTGTTAGAAAGGCACTCCAGCCACTTGACGCTTGTCCTGTTGTGTGCAACGCAGCAACACAGCAGACCTGCCAGGTTGACGATGCGCAAAGGAGGCCGCAGAAAACTATTCCAGTTCACATCGCTTATCCTGCCGGTTTGATTGACGTTGATTCTGCAGCTCGCCGCCGCGTGTCGGGAAACACGTCCTGGCCAGCATGTCACACATTATGTCTGGGTAGCGCGTATAAATAGCCTCTTACTACTGTTCCTTTTTATAAATGGGGCGCGACAGATAACTGCTAGCTCTTGTGTCTGCTTGTTATTTCTTTTTACTTTCTCACGTCTGTGTTGATACGAGGGCGAATGAGGTTTTATAAGGGGATCCTTCTGTCGTACAGATTCCAATCCATCGCAGGATATGACGTTTGTGTTCATTTATTCGTCGCTCTTTATCATAACGTTCTGCCCCCACCCCCACAAGTTTTAACGTTGACGTCAGGTTATTGGAACTGGAAACCGGGCTGTTACTCGCCGGCCTTGTACGTAGGAGTTCCGGGTTCGATTATGTCTGTTACAAAGGCCCAGGATCTTGGACGGTTTCTTTGGAACGACCTAAGCAGTGAAAATTTATCTAATGCGTACAGGGTTTTGGTGGAGGTAAACCTGAAAGAACGATACCATTGGTAACCCATAGGCTTAGATGGGAGGAGAATATTAAAATGGATCGTAAAACTAGAATGATATTACATGGACTGGATTTATCTGTCACAGGATAAGGACAACTGGCGGGCTGTTGTGAACGCGGTAATGAACCTCTGAGTTTCGTCAAATACGTGGAATTTCTTGACTGGCTGAGGAATGACGGATTTCTCAAGCAGTACTGTGTTCCATGGAATGGGTGATTGAGTGAGGTAGTTAATTGGCTAGGAGCGGGGCCCCACCACTTCGTGTGCAGTGTTCTGTATGAAGACGAAGCACCAGTGTGGCAGGTGACATCCACGGTGTTTAAAGATAACGTGGTTCTTGAAGTGTCTGCCATATCTACGTATGTGGAACTGCAGTAAACAAGTCCTTATTGCACATTGTGTGGTGACTGGGCTCACTTTCTTATCGTGTCACAACTTATTGTTACTTTAAGTGGCTTTTAAACACACTTGAAAGCTTTATTACTTTGCTGCATTCTGGCCGAGGCAGTTCGTCCTTAAATCCTCATGTATGTGTAGGAGCTGTGTCGAAATTTTCATACATGTCATGACTTAGAATTATCACTCTTCTCATCTCGGCATAGGTTATCGTGGTGGCGGTGGCGGTGGCGGCGGTGGTGGTGGCGGCGTCATTTTATGAATCCGTCGCCTGGTTAGCATTGCTGCTTCGTTTCTCGGAGGCCGCAGTTTCTAATATCGGCTATTCTGGCTGCGGTGTATCGTAGTTTTCCACAGTTCCACCAGACAGCTTCCTAATCAGGAACCAGCGTTCCTGAACAAAGTAGGGAGGAGCACGCCTGTCGGGGTTCGAGTGTGTGTGTGTGTGTGTGTGTGTGTGTGTGTGTGTGTGAGGGGCATGGGGGTGGTTAGAAGCGCGTCAGAGTCTGAGGCTATTTGTGCCTATTTGAAAGATAAAGCTAAAGGCAATTGTGCAATAAGAGGAACGTAAGCGGAGCAGAGCCACAAAGTGAGACGCCAAGCAGACATGGAAACTAAAGGTATACCAAAACATCCCCGCAAGCAGTGAGCAAATTATACGCGTTAGGAAATATTCGCAGACCCAACACTTCTGACACATTGCTGTGTTACTTTCCGTAGATATTAAATTTGTGAATAATTTCCACAAAGACAACGAAAATTCGAACATTTTAGCAGGCACTGTAAGGTTTGTCCCTGTGTTAGCAACACACAGACAGTAGTTCGTGATCAACATCTCGAAAATATCAAGATATCGTAAAGGGGGGATTTACAGTCGATCATAATCGATATACCATACACGTGGAGATTTAAACTCGATCGTAGTCGATATGTAAACGTGGAGACTTACAATGGATCATTCTCGGTTGTTACGTGCAGATCGCAAACCGTTCCGTAGGCGTCAGCTCGTGCCTACCAGAGAACGCATTCGTGGTGAATTGTAGACGCCAATCAGGTAGGGAAATTATACATACCTATATGTAGGTCTTCAGTTAAGGTGTCTTATTTTGGTAAGATTTTATCCAGCAACAAATTTTAGTTTCGCTTCTTTTCGCAGTCCTTCCCTCTTCTGCCTACTCACAGTAGGTGTCGAGGTTGTTTTTGTTTTCACTTGATCACACTCAGACACACACCACAGTCGGTAGGACTCCTCTGGACGAGGGGTCGGCCCGTCGCAGAGACCTCTGCCTGACAAGACAAACACCGTACAAGACAAACACCCATGCCTTCGGTGGGATTCGAACCCACGATCCCATCAAGCGCTTGGCCGCAGACCTAAGCCTTAGACCGCGCGGCCACTGGGATCGGCAACAAAGTTTAATAAAAATCCAAAATACGGGGTTCAGTGAAAATCCACCCGCTCGGAGTGGCCGTTTTCTATGCGGACAGACGGACATGCGGGGTTTAAAAGTCTCTAATAATGGCTATTCGCTTTGCGAACGCGTTACCATACACTGTGTTAGAAAAAAATGGTGGTGCTTATGAAACTGTAAAAATATAACAGGGGCATCTTTATTCTGAAGCTGGCACAGTTTCAAGGGCTTGCTGCTCGATTTCTTTGTTTTGATTTATTGGATGTCTTTATCGTTTTCGAAACATTTTCTGTCGAAACCCGCCACTATTTTTCGGACACCCTGTATAACAAATTCAGGCTACACATAGTGACGCTAGGCAGTATGTAGTATCTTAGGAAACAGTCAATGCATTCATCTGTTCCTGATCGAAATTTAGCGGACGAATGTAAGGGTTTAATCGTTATTTCCTTGCTTTGTTGTAGGTTGATCCATGACGTGTTTGAACCGACATCAGAGAGGTAAGAAGAACGACAGATTATCATTAAAATGTAATTTTATAAAGTGCGTATTAGGGCATGTCTGTCATTCTAATTCTGTCGTATTTGGTGATCAGTCGATTTCAGTAGGTAGCTGTCCTGCATGCATGCGGTAACGTTTGCGTACATCTCTTATACAAGGCACTTACCAGTAACTTTCAATGCAGTCACTTAGTTTGCACTCCAATGTAAAGGCACAGAACAGTAGTAAAGTTTTTTCTTGCTGGCATGTAAGTTGATAATTATGTGTCGTCCAAAGAGTGACGATTTGGGAAGAATCTGTGGGCGAATAATGGCTTTCATACCGATGTTTAAGTGACGTTTGTTTGTAATTGGTTGGTGTGCATGTTCTCGGGGAGGAGGAAATAGAATTTAAAATTACGCTTAACGTTTTACAGATATTATTTCAAATCTTAAAAAGCTGATTACCTTTACCTTTTTGAAACTTTGCAACATAGGTAATGTGAAGTTCCTTGGAGGAAGGAACGGAGCTAGTAACGTGTCACGGGGTTACGAATTGTATTTTGTATAATCTGTACTGGCTACTCTAATTGAGGTATTTCCTCCGTTTATGTGCACGATAAAATAAAGCCAGCAGTTTTTATATGCCGGTGTCCGTCAATGAAATAGGCCGAAAAATTTTCCTCCTTAATAGTGGCTGATTCAAAACAGAAGGATTGGTGGGAATTTGCTGTGGGCACGTTCATAAACAGGAAGAAGTTTCCTTGCCTGCGTTTTATTTTAAATCTAAAAATAAATCATACGATTGAGATTAAAATATACGGCCCCACCTGCCTAGTACTAGCGTTCTTTTTGGCTTCCGTTCTATATAATTCAGCGTTTCAGTTGAAATATTAAGGATTAGGCATAATGAATTGTGAAAGCTTACATGCAGACGGATAAAACAAGTGGCATATTCTGGTCATAATTGGGAAAATTTGTAGATCAGATGAGGGAGGCTACTGAGTGCGAGGGACAGGGAGGTCAATAAAGAATACTTCGCTACTAGAAAGGCCGCAGAATGGGTGATATATTTCACACTGAGGAGTGCACTTACGCACTTTATCCAGCACTACGTGAAGAATTAAAGGAGGTTAGGACGGGATGATTACCTAAGTGTATGGATGTACGTGTATGATTACTTAATGTATGAATGGGTGTGTGGTTGCTTAGTTTATGGGTGGATGTATGATTTTGACAAAGAAAGATCACTGTTCACAGTGTACTGTGCATGCAGGAAGCTGCAACTAAGATGATCTGATTTGTAGTGAGATTCAGAGCGACGATATTTTAAGTGGGGACGGAAATTAAAGTCGGTGCGAAATCACTGGCTTCAGGTCGGACGAGCGGAGGTCGATTGCCAGTAAAGGAGAGATATTGTTGGCTGGTCCAGACTTTTCGTTCCCCTCCACGCAATAATGGGAGGCTTTACCTGCATCCTCAGGGTGTTTTGATTAGGTGCAGGGGCAACTCTAACTTTTCTGTTCATAGACACATATACCTGTTTGTAAATACTTATGTCTGCCATACACAGTGGTTCTTGAAAGGAACATAAGATTTTGAGTAGCAGACCACTTTTTTTCGAAAATTTCTCTAAAATGCATGTCTGGGGTACAAAAAATATTTGAGTCATCGAAACTCGTCCACAAATCGAAACGCGTTAAAAATTGGAATTATGGATTAGGATCCTTCCGATATCTACCAATAGTCGTTGTGTATTTCGACGCTGTATAACTCCTTCACTTTATAAAACGTCGTTAAATAAACGTACAGCGCCGAAGGTGTGTTTACATGCTGTGAGTAGCATTCAGATCGTATAGGACGCGACGCTGTACTATTGGATGTTTGGTTTTCGACGTTTCGAAATATGGTGGCGCCTTAATGAATTTGGACTGCTTACGTTGGAAGATGAGGCACCACGATTCTTCGAAACGTCGGGAACCACACACCCAAAGAGACAATCTTATATCCAAGAAGGCCTAAATCTTCAGCAATATCGCTGTGAGAATCTCAAATCTACCATTATCATGCTTCTTGTTATGAAACGGCACAGTGAATGGTGAAGGATTTCTGGTGAAAACTTAGAGAACTGAGATCCTTTCTCTCACACGGGGAGAAGATAAATTTAATGTAGGAAATACCGACTGTTTCGACCTTGATCGCTTGCATACACCATGCAGCACAATAGAAGAACAATTCGAGAGCAACGCAATAACTCAATCTTTTACAGTACAACTTTAAATAGAATATTTAAATACAAATCGAGTTGGAGAGATCGTGCATAGTGAAGGGTCTGAATTTGCATAAGGTAATGTTCTGCTTGTTTTAAAAGGAGAACTCCGACTTCATAGTGGAGTTCCAATTTGAGCACCTTGCGCGTGCACCAGTGAAGTGCAGCAGAAGGATAAGGGCTTCCTTGTCAGCCTCACTTCATATTACACAACTTGTATCTTGCGGCATAGCAGTCAAAATAACACAAACAAAGAGACATCTGCGGTCTTTCCCGGATCTTTATAGATGATGTAAACCCAGCATAATTGATTTTCTTATAAATCTGACGAATGCATATCGGCTACTCTTTTTCCTCCAACTCCCTCGCCCCCTCTGCACGTCTGTCCTCCTCTATCAGGCTGCACAGGCTCCCAAAATTTCTGGTGCTCTACCAGCCAGATGGTCTGCGAGGCCACCAAGATTTGGAACGTAGCAAGTGACGCACGTATCGAAGAAAAACAGTTGAGCACGTAGGGTTGTATATGGTATGGCAGGAACGTAAATACGCGGTGTTGAATAGCTGTATCTGCGAAACACAGTAAAATTGCCACTGTGCGCGCCATGAAGACGTGCGGGGGAAGCAGAAGTATAGCGCCATTCGTAGCCTCGGCGCTAAATTGAGGGCAGTGGTCAACATCACGTCCCGGCGGTTTTATCCCCAGGAAATAAGTTCTGTACGCATTGAATAGGAGGCTGGGCTTCTTCCAGAGCTGGTCTAGACGATTTGGAGAAGGTAAAAGATCTCATGCTTCTTGCGGGATTGAAACCACCAATCCTCCAGCCCGTAGCCTAGTCACTATAGCGACTACACTCGCCGGGTTCCTGTACTCTTCTAAAAGGAATACTATATTTCTACAATGTATGCACCACCTAAAGACCATATACTGCCAGGAAGACAGACAGACCACTTTGCTGTAATAAGCCAAGAGGAACAGCGACAAACGTATCTCGTATTTATTGTTCAAGTGTGCTCTTGGTTTTGTTAGCTAGACTGCCTCTTTGGCCGAACCCAGTAAAAAGGGATCACCTGAAATAAGATTGCCAATTTTGTTGAGCCACACACTAATAGGAAGCGCAAAATGTGGTGGTGTTCATTGTTGTTTGAAGTGCAGTTCTTCAGAATTTTCCCACTGACAGACAATGGGCAACACGGAATTGTCATTCAATGCGTACAGGAGGTGCACCAATTTAACTTTTTTGTTCCTAATCGCCGCGTATAGTAGTATTACTGACGAAGGACCGTGCCATGGCTCAGGCCATTAGTCGTTAGCCTTCTGCCCCGGAGATCCGGGTTCGATTTCCGTTCAGGCCATGTGAGATTCGTGTGGTCGGAGTGAATAGCTTATTTAATAATCTTGGGTTTTATTTTGGCTTATGAAAGCCCAACAAATAAAAACGGATCTGAATAACACTTAAAGGAAAACGTGCAATTTTAAGGTAGCAAGATTAATTGGTCCTGCATCATATGCAAACACAAACAGTTATTTGTCTCTAGTTAGAGGAAGGGCAGCTGCGTCAGTAAAGTGACTTACAACGGGTGCATGCTGTAAGCTCGGTGCCCGGCGTGGACGTTATTTTGTACGCGACATTACATGATGGTCCACATTATAGTGCTTTCCGCAAGCTCTGTTACCTGGGGAAAGGCGGCCGTAGCATAAATCAGACTATGTGGTGCCGTTACGAGTTCTTGTAGGCTGTATGTATTTACGTGCGGGACGTGCTATTAATGGAAGGATTCCGGTCTTCTGGAATGTGACCCTGCGTCCCTTGTTGAGTTGTTCCCGACGCTTCGAAGGAAAGTGTCGTCTTCATCGTCTCAGGTTTAAGGTACTTGAAAAATGCCAAAGCGGACTAAGCAGCTGCTTGTCCCACTAACCACTTAACTCGATTGTATTACTGTAAATACCTGAAGATTATCAAGTTTTAAATAGCTTTTACTCTGTAGCCTCATGCTGCAGTTTCATCACCAAAAGATATGTGAAGATCGTACAACGCCACATAGTTGTAAGAGACGTTTACAGTGAACGACTTATACACACCTTCAAAATCACACCATTTGAGACCAGAGTTTTCGCTGGGACGTCACAACATCTCCCGGATGTTCTGATGGACACTCGCCCATCCCATATCTCGTTATTCTCGCTGATACGCCCTCATGTTAATGCCTGTTACAGGCACATTTCAGTTGTTTAGTATATGAAGGCTCCCCCTAGGTTCTGTCCTTGTAGGCCCGATGTGCTGTTATGAATCCCTCATAGGGGATTGTGTATGGTTTTGAAGTAGTATCTATACCTGTCTGTTGGCGTACCTGAGAAGCCTCATCAGTGTTCGTTGTTCCAGCAGCTGAACAGTGCACTTCAGTCAGTGAAGGTTCCGTCGATTGCTGCTTTCTATAACAAATTTTTGGCCATAGAATGGCTAGCATGCAATAGGTCATTCGATGAGAGTCCTGGAGCTGTTCCGTCCACCTGTCATCCTCCAACACTGTCTCAGTAGGATCAATTCCAATGTTGTCGTCCCATCTCTTTCCAAGTATTCCAAATGACCACTTTAAAAAAGGTTTCCCTGCCAAAAATTAGTAAATAATTACTTGTATTTTCCACCTGAGGTGCATTTCGTTGTTTATATCAAACAGATACGCTGTGAAAACGCCAGGGTGATTTCTAAACACACGTATGGAAGAGACGCCTGCAGATAGCGTGTGTGATGTGTGGCTGACAATAAGTTGAACAAGTTGCGGATGGCCGACAAGGGGTCGTCCTTAATTTTGCTGCTTGCACACAGGAGCACAAATAAAATAGTAATGAAAATAGCAACAGTGGATGATAGAAGAGACTATCCAGCTGTTGCAGAACTGTACGTCTTTGCTTGTATCTGACATCTTGTGTATGTGTCTGTCTGTTAGATTACGTAACACTTTTACGTAGGTATAGCGCGTGAAACTGCAAGGTGTTGCGTAATGAAGAACTTCGTGGTGGGTTCTCCTCACCAAATGTTACAGGGGTGAACAAATTGAGGAGGATGAGACGGGCGGAGCATGTGGCGTGTATGGGGGCAAGAGAAACGTACGTAGGGTTTTGGTGGTGAAGCCTGAGAAAAGGACCAGTTGGAAGACATAGACGTAGATGGGAAAATAATATTAAAATAAATCTTAAAGAAATAGGATGGGGGCGCTTCGACTGGGTAATGCGGCTCAGGACAGGGGACAGTGGCGGGATGTTGTGAATATGGTAATGAACATTCGGGTTCCATAAAATGTAGAGAATTTATTGATTGGCTAGGGAAGTGTCAGATTTGCAAAAAGGGCTCTGCACAATGCAGTGAGTTACTTAGGCCTATAATGCAAATTTTAGAAGCAGCCTAAACCGATATTAATTATGCGAATTTTTGGGATGAGTGTGCAGACGTAACTGGAGTCTTTGTACAGTTTGAGAGCATTTAGGTCTACCTCCTGTGATGAGTTGAAACGTCTCTTGTGAAATTGTAACTGAGACCTAGTTTGAATGTCCTAAGCCGTGGGAGAAACAATCTGCTACAGGAATGAAATGTACCTACTTTTCTTACCTGAATCATACACGGCGATTGCATGTCTATTGATAAACTGCTACGTCGAATGAAAAGAGCCGATCCCAGTGGCCGCGCGGTCTAAGGCGTAGGTCTGCGGCCGAGCGCTTTCTGGGATCGTGGGTTCGAATCCGAGCGGGGGCATGGATGTTTGTTTCTTGTGAGTGTTTGTGTGTTGTCAGGTAGAGGTCTCTGCGACGGGCCGATCCCTCGTCCAGAGGATTCCTGCCGAATGTGGTGTGTGTTTGAGTGTGATCAAGTGAAAAATAAACAACCTCGACACCTGCTGTGAGTAGGTAGAAGCGGTAAGGACTACGAAGCGAAACGTATGAAAAGAGCCAGTCACAGCGTAATTTATTGTGGGGCATTCTGACACTTCGGGAGACACAGAAAGACTGCGAGAAACCTCGTTTAGGCAAGGCATATCCAGGCCTGTGTGTAATCCGAAATTCCTGTTACAAAGCAGGGACATTAAGAATTTCATTGCTGTCTGTGTATTTTGTTCTTATCTGATAAATGTTGTGTTCATTGCACACGTTTTGAGGAATGACCACTGTCTTGGTTAGTAATGAAACGCGAAATGAAGTTGTGAATGCCATTAAATATTGTGTTATTAAGTCTTAATAATGTTACGTATTGTTCAGCACAGAACACGACACCGCATGTTGTACAGTCATTATATCCTGTCTGTTAAGACATCAGACTTTATTTATGTAGGAAAAATTATTTTTAAATATCCCCAGTAATTTAAGATGTAAAAGCTGTAGCTGCATTGACAAATGGTGCGTGCAGTAAAATCTCTGCTGGTAGGAGTCTGTATATATATCGGCGTTTAAGTGTGAATGCTAACGTAAAAGTGTAATTCAGATATGTGTTAGGCTGTCTGTTGTTAGTTACACGTTAGACCGTCTTCGGCTGAAAGCAGGCTACAGTTTTGGCCTACATACTTTTCAGAGGGGGAGATACAGACTTTAAAATCTCGCCGTACTCTTTGTGTGTCACCCACCTCAACTTTTGGAACAACTGACCATTTTTCACGTGCTTTGTTACAGACATTTTCGGACAGACTATTATGATTTTAATTTACTAAATAATTAGTAACATTGGAGGGAGGAGTTTGTGAGGTGTCAGCGACGTTTTGTCTTAGGTTGCTGAAATGATGTGACGTAATAAATCTGGGAAAAACGCACAACTTTTCCCCGCATCACTTTTGTCTCGATTTTGTGTATTATAAAACAAAATGTTGGCTGCATGAGCTGTTTAGTTATATTTCGGTTTAATGGCGATCATTGATGGAACTCTGGTGCCAGTTGTAGGACAATTTGTAGTAATATACCTGGCAATCATACATAGACGTTCTGTAAGAAATACTGATATATAAGTCAGTAATTATAATAATGGAGACGGCGCAAAATTCGGACGTCACGTCTATACGCTACAAACTAAACTGGGAAAAATATTAAAAAAAAAATTGAAAATGTAAGTAGTAATGAAAGTTGTAGTAGGCAGATAGTGACAATCCATAACGTAGTTCAAATTACAACCAATAAAACTTGATTCCACCTGGATTGGATCTGATAGCTATCCACTCGCACGAGTTGTGCTTCATGTCAGTCACTCCTGGGTTATAATTTATGCTGTATAAATATGACATTAACTGCACAAGATTTGTAAGGCAGAAAATTAGGTTTCATGATTTCAACTGGAAATTCCATGTTAACATACGAATATACGCCTCACTCTTGACGTAGTATTTCCCTTGGGGAAAGGAGGCCAGAGCTTGAAATTATACGTTCACCTCCGTCTAATGTCGTTGTTAAGAATGGATGGAGCTACACTCCGCTGCCAGTATAGGCCTTCATGATGTGCTTAGGGACACCTGTGCTTTATATCGACACATAAGTGACGACGGTAAGGTACAGGTGTCCCTGACATGCCGAGTTTAGTTACAGCCCAGGAGACAGTATGTGCAGACATGTGAAGTAGCGGCTTTGATTACATCCTGTAGTGTC
The DNA here is from genome assembly GCA_013340265.1 of Coptotermes formosanus. NCBI lineage: Eukaryota > Metazoa > Arthropoda > Insecta > Blattodea > Rhinotermitidae > Coptotermes > Coptotermes formosanus. Next base: position 1,485,102 of record BLKM01001502.1, read on the forward strand.
TCAACATGACCCCTCCGATATTGCCCAGCCGCCTGAAAACAGAGATTGAATGCTATGTGTACTTATTCGTCTACGTCTTTGGATAGACATATTTGTGTATTTTATTGCATCTTGCTTTTTGAAAATCCAAAAATGTTGGGTGATGCATGTCTTTAACTCAGTCATGCGGTGGTTAATGTATTTCCGAGGCTCCATGGCGACCCAAGTACGCAGTGACTAGAAGTGTTGAAATATCTTCATGTACTCTCAAAAGATGGCTCTCCACGTCCTAAGAGCGCGCCTTCGCGGCATGTACCAGTGTCTCACACGTGAAGACTACATGCATCCAACGTAACACAAACAGCATTAAGTGAAGATACATTTATCGCATTAGGCAGCCAGTGAATGTTCAGCCGTGATCATCAAAAGTTGGTTTTGTACCTTTTTTTTTTGCACGGAAGTTTTGATTATTCTTATGTTCGTCTTGTGATTTCTTTTACCGTGAAAGATTTCCTTCCAATCAGCGGTCTACCTGAGCACTCCGAGGCTGACGGGTTGACCAATGGGAAGCGAGAGTGAGAAGTGAGTGGTTAAGACGCGGGGAGGGCGCCAAAAAGAAGGCAGTGTTGCAGTAGTTGTTCTGTGCCGGGTGCAAACAGTCGAAGGTCCGGTTAGTGCAGCTTGAGGGTGACAGCGTCTTTCGTTACGTCTGCACATGTGTAGTGGAGGCGGAGAGAGTGCTTTACCACCCCCGGTGTCATCGGGAGTTCCTGGTGCCATAGCTCTCCTTGAATTCCGTTAATGTGTTGTCAGTTATCGGTGTCAGCCAGACTGTATGAACACAGGAGATTGAATTATTAGAAGAGAGAATGAGCGCAGATCGGCAGTTAAAACAGTGGACGAATATAGCACACACGATGTATATATGACCTGGTATTGCAGCAAACGTGATATCGTTTAAGGAAGGGGAAGTGGCCTTTTAATGACACCAGTGAAATTGTGTTGTGTTAATTGTGTTAGTTTTTGTGTGTGGAAGGATTTCTTACCTCGTGTGACTTACTTGGAGGACAAGCGTCTTGAGGCTCCACCCACATTTACCTGCCTACTGTCCCCTCCAACATGTTTACACGGTAAGATAAGTTAGTTTACTTAGATTGCTGGTTTACCAACAATAATAACAGCAATAACAAATAAGTAATAGTGTGTTCATGTTGGTAGAGAATGCTGTCTGTTAGCCAGTGACACGTCACAGTAAACGGCGTGTTGATTTATAATAACAATTTAAAATTTCACTTATAGGCTTGGCTTCTGTATGGACTGTATTTTGATAACCCTTAAACCTGGGGAGTCAAAGCAGTGAAAATCACAAGGTATTAACTGGAAATGTCAAATGACAAATGTGAACGAAATTCCGGAACTTGCTGGATGGTATGTAGGAATACTAATGTTATTTACGTAGCGTGTTTAACAAAATTAATACGAGACTTTGTGGGAGTGATGTGTAGGTTCGTGTCTTGCCCGTGCGCTTGGGTCTCCGCCCTCGAACGGCCGCGAGAAAACGTCACGACTTTTCGGACACTGCAGTGACCACTCCGGCTTAGCCGGTCGCTTCGCGACAGCGCAAGATGACTCCATGACGGGTGCCGTACCCGCGACTCGTCTGGTGACTGCTTTGGTCACTAAATTGCTCGACGGCTGCAGTAGACTGCTGTTCGCAAGTCACAACATTTGGAGAGGAGTTATAAATGATGAGATCTGAGATTTCTGCGGCAGTGAGAATTAACTGATAGGTTATCATCAACGTTTCGGAAGAACCTGGTGCCTCTGAATGTCCTGCAGAAGGAGGCAGCATGGTTCTCCCAAACTTTTGTAAGTACGTACAGGATTACGCGATGTTATAATCCGTAAGACCGTTATATTACCATATAATGTTAATGAGAGTGCTTAAATTATTTCCTGATTTTCTGTATGAAATACGATATACTAATAGGCCTGTTTCAACATTAAGGCTTTATATTCATTCGGGACGTCACATATCTTTTCACAGCCTAAACGGCGATGTTACGCAGGTATTTACTTTATTACAGACGTATTTTCTAAAACTAGATTTGTACAGATTCTGAAATACTGCTCCCTCTGAATGTCAACATCTCATATCGGATATTAGCCTGAATACATTTCGAACCTGTACTTCTTATAGTGATGCTTTAACCCTTCAAAGACGAAGCGTGTCTGTTTTATATAAGGGCTCAGTGCGTACCGCGCTATAAACACTCTCCTCTTCGGTTATAAAAACCAGTCTGTTAATGTTTTATAAGGCAAAAGTTGCTGTTTGTTCTGAGATCCGTACAAAGCACATAAACGCAATGTGGGCACCACGTACAATTTTTAACGTTAAACCTGGCCGTATGTAAAGTTACCGCTAGGCTTTAAAGGGTTAATGTTAGGCTACTGTTCAGTTGTGTCAGTACACACAAAGTTCAGTTGAAAATAAAGATTTATGTCTTCTGGGACGTGACGCCCTGGAGTACGGTTGATGTGTAACGACATTGCAGAGGAACGTCCTGCCGGCTCCATCATGGTAGAGAAATCCGCGCGTTCGAAGGACGTGCTGGATGCAGGAACAGTATGGATCGTCTTGGTCCTCTTCTTTGATGATAGAGATAGCAAATTCATCTGAAACACCTTCATACTTCTATCAGACTACACGGCGTCATATATCAGAAGGCGGTTATCTTTGAGTCTTGGCCGTGGAAACGTCAAATTCTACATAAATCTGAAATATCTCGGTTTGTATGTTGACAAGCTGCTTCCTGAAGAAGGGAGTACTGACATCTGTCGAATAGTCATGGATACTACAATGACTTGCGGGAGTGTTATATGTCAACAGCTTATGTGATAGTAATGAATTGACATTCGCCAGAAATGTTTAATGAAGAATTTGGAATAAAATGCAGGGCCTGCCTTTCGTAAATGCTGTATAGGCCTAATTGAAACCACTAAAATGTCTACCTTATAAAATGGTTGGAAGGCTGGTTAGAAATTTCACTGCTGCAGTCAAGACTAAATCTCAAAATTGTGTGTAAGGTGCTTACAATTCCGGCATTTCTCTTAAACGTTTGCCTTACGTCAGAGCTGAAGCTATCTTTATTCTCACTGACCTTGACGTTCCTGCGCTTAAGAAACAACTTATTGATGGTGACCTCGGCAGTCGAGGTACGGTTCCTGGTAACGCGGGTTCGAGACTCACTGAGGTGGGTTCATATATTAAGATCTCTGCATCACATACTTGAATAAACCCCCCCATACCTCGTCGAACACCCAGACAGTGATATGTGTTCTTCTGGCGATACTATGGGCATCTGCTGTGGGGGTGGGCAGCACGCGAAACATTCAAAACAGAAAAAATGTTTTATTTTAGTAGTGTGTATGAAATTTTAGCAGGGTGATCGAATCTCGGAGGAAAAAATGAGTTGAGCACATGGCGCGCCTAAGGAAGATTTTTGGTTGGGAACGGTGAAGGAAAAGGCTCACTGGACAGAAATGGAAATAGATCTGAGGGTATTATTAAAATGGACCTGAAGGAAGAGTGTGTTCGGTATAGACCCGGTTCATCGGGATGAAGATGTGAATAAGTGGCTGGTTTTTGTGACCAAGGTAATGAACATTCGGGTTGCACAAATGCGTTGAATTTGTGGACAAGCTGAGGAGCTGTTAGCTTCTGAAGAGGACTTCGCTCCGTGTTACTTGTTATCACGCTTGCAATTTCGTCACGTTTACAGAATTCGGTTACAGTCAAGTCCACAGCGGTAAAGGGATTGGAGTGGAGTATTTCTTGCAGCACAGTAACAAAACTGTGCAAGTTAATTTAGAGAACCAAGCAAAGAATTGTTTTTGGCTACTAAGTGACCTTTTGATATCACGGTACACCGTGTTGGAGTGGGCGTAAATTAATTTATAAAGTAACTTGATCTCGTGCAACTTGCAAGCTACCGCGTGGCACTAAATTGCCCGTATTGTAACAAATTCGAGTACCCCGCTGTGCTGAAGGTACTGTCGAAAATATTTTCGGTTTTATTCGTTATCCAAAGGGTTAGGTTTAAAATATTTTATCAAAAAACTTCTAGATGGTGCTGTTAGGAGATGATGTAGCCTTAATGAAAATGCCCGGTTACTTTAACAGCTTCGTCTGTCATCAGTTCAAGACATTGACGGAGCTACACTGTAATTTTACTAGCCAAAAGGTTTTCACAGTTGAGATAGATGTAATGTTAATAAATGAAGACAGTTATTATGAACGTAATGCGATAGTCCTGAGACGTCTGCTGAAGAATAACGTGTCCATAGGCGCGGTGCAGATGGCCGTTTGCACTTCAAGTATGTAGAATTCGCACCTTTAAAGATGTCCAAAAGAGTTAGTCTTTTATGCTCGCTGTTTGGTTTCCTCATTCCACTTCGTAAGTAGTCGCGTTGTGTTAAATACACGTTTAGTACGCAGCTGCTTTGAATTTGCCTCTTTTATAGACCTGGCTGTTACAGATGTTAATTGTATTGCGGCATAAGGTTTCAGAACCAGTCAGAACACGAGCAAACTGGCAGACACGAGGCAGTAAACAGGATGCAGCCTAATAATAAATGTGCAAAGCGAAATAAGACGTAACATTAAACCTCAAGGCTTGGAATCCACTAAATCTAGAAAATGAAAACGAAACCTGACCACTGCCGCTCACAGTACTTGCTTCTAACCCGTGCTGATATCGCGCTGTGCTTGCAGCTGCACACATTAGGGCCTCGATTTTTTTTGGTCGCACGTTTTAGGCGGCCTTTTCGGTCACGCTCATATTACGTACGGAATCAGCACAAAGAAGAAGTGTGTGGAAGATAAAAGATGGTACTTTAATGTTTTTAAAGCGTATAGGTTTAGATCAATTTAAATTTAGCACTGACCAAAAGCTGTATGTAATAGTTTAATTTTTAATATAGATTACAGCGAAAGCTGCACCTCTGAAGATGGCAAAGGTTGATGGGAACATTTAGGGTGGGAGGACATTTGTTATTAAAATGTGATTTTACTTCGATATTTATTAATGTTTTTCTAACAGTCCTGAGGGTCTTTCTCATACCGAAGTCTGCTATATATTACAACAAAAGTGGGCATGTTGAAGAAAAATTATACAGTTAATTTTGTTGGATATCCTCGTATTATATTAAACGAACTCTGGATGTTCGCTCTTTTTGATTGTTGCGTAGCGAAGGTTTCTGTGTTTTCAACGTTTCCGTACAGAGTATCATTAACCATCTTCGAGTATGAAGATACCCAAGGTGATCCTTGACACTTGAACGTGGAACAGATGCGCTGTCCCGAAACGTCGCAAACAAACAAACCTACGCTGCACAGAAACCCAAAAGGACGTAGATCTCGACCGTACCGCGGCGACAGCCTGAAATTTCGCACCTCTAGTGAACTTGATTAGGGACTTTGTGTTCGTGTTTTAGTGCTAGGTTGTTAAGAGTGAGAACGAGCGTGGAAGAATGACATAACTTTAAGTTTTATTGACTTTATCGCTTGAGCAGTCATGAGGTAAACAAGTACGTGTGAAATTTAAAAAGAAAACGAACTACAAAGTTTTCGTGGAGAGCAGGTTTTCTTTTTGGAAATCAACAGATAGGCCGGTCTGTCTGAGTGCAGTGTAAGGTGCATTATCTTATCAGTATCATATAATGCCGGAAACCAAGTGCGCAAATTAGAGGTTGCTGGGAATGATGACACGCGATGACAGGCGATATTCACTTTTCGTTCATTTCGAGTGACTTCTGAAATCTTCGCTTAAATTATAAGTTAAACTTACGTCGCAGAGGGAAACATTCAAACACTTACAGCGCTAAGATAGTCGAAACGGCCATGTTGGAGGTCAAGTGGCTGTAGTTGTCTGTTGACAAAAATAATTTTGCGCTCGTATTATTCTCAATTGTGCGACCTTCTGTTGTACTTAGTGCAATTTACAGAGGCACTGCGTATTTGACAACATTTAAGCCGTGGAAAGTTTGCTTGTAAATGACGAGCTTAGCTTAATTTTTAGCTGATATAATCCTGCGAGTAACTTAAAAAATGCAAAGTAGTCTAAGACAAGAAACACCCTGTAATTTAAAGTGCAAGTGGGGCAGGTTGAAGACACAATGGAATGGTTTCAGTCTGATGTAAGCAGAGTTACGCATTTGTAATTTTGTAATTTGCAGCAATTATAGTAATGGTAATTGTTAAGTCACGCAAAAATACAATAAAATTCCGGAAGAAATTCACATTATAGGGGGATGAATAATTCCCTTGTTAAAATAATCGGATAGGCCATATTTTCGAATTTACGTTTGCGATCGTATCTTCAAGCTTCCTCCAGGCCTCTTCGTGTAGTTTGAGGTACATGCACTTCTTGAGTTTATGATTGGTGGTGCTTAATTACGTGCATATATATATATATATGTGGAACTTAGTTCCGTGTCTGCAGCCGCCGCCGCCTTCCCCCGCAAAGTGTCTTGCCAGATTGCGACCTTGGCAAGCCGGAACACAGCGGCCGCTAGACGGAGCATCCAAACGCGGCGGGCGAGCGGGCAACTCACCTGACTAACGCGAGTGAATTCAGTAAATGGCTGTTGTAATTTGAAAGCTGCTAGACTGTGAGTATTAGACAAGTAACAAGGCATATACCGCTCACTGTGTCATATTTTGTGTGAGCATACGTGCTGCCACATGCCGTTGGGTTCGTATCAATTACGGCGATGCAGCGTATAAAACACCAAGTTAATCCAAGTTAATTCTCTTATCACTAGTTCTGTATATTACTACGTCCGGGTTTTGGTTTTGTTGAGCCACTATCAGTGTCGTAACACGTTCATTAGAAGGGTCACTGCCACTATTAAGAGCGTTCATATTTAAATGTAAAACTCAAACTATAAACAGGAGAGCTCCTGCATTTAGTGAACAAACGTATCTAATTTTTATATTCATAAATTGTTAAATTCCTATTAATGATCAAATGATTTGAAATTTCACCTTAATTATTAATATTCGGATAATGACAGTGATCTTTGTTACAATTGTAAGACAGTGCTGGTGATCAATCCGTACCATAGCCGAAACAGGAAATGACACTGATGATAAAAGCCGTAAGTTGATGTTCTGTATTTATGTATGTAACTCATTACGATTATGGTATTCTGGTATATGACGCCGTGCAGTTTGGTAGATAGATATCAATGTTTCGGACAAACCACCTCGCTCCATCCTGACAGTACTCTTAATGTACTTAGCTGTTTTAAGTTTATTTTCGGCGTCCGAAACAAATGCATAACGCAAGGCTGATGCACCAGAACTGAAAGGGCTGCAGGTGGGAGAAACAGCAGTATGATGGCGTAGAAAGGGTAGGGTTCATGTCTGATGTTTATTGCATTAAATACATATTTGCGTGTAACAGCCAATTGAGTGTGGTCTGGCGCTTGATATGATATTTTATAAAGCCTGTGCTTTGGGGTCTGTTTGTAACTACAGTCATCGCGTGCAAAGGGATAATTTTGATGAAGGGTTAGTGTTGTTACAGATCAAACTCGCGAAATGTGGTTCGGAGACCGTGTGAGAAATGATACTGACACTGAGATGACAGAAATTCTGAAGAGGAGTGTGATCTTCTGGGGTGTGACGCAGCATCGTTGGGTAAGTTGTGGTCGGCGTTTCGAAGGAAGATAACACCTTCATCTTCAAGGATGTATGGTCCACTCTTGATAGACCACTGAACTCTTGAAAAAGAAGACACGTTACTTCGAAACGTCGGAAGCCGCTTACACAGCGACGTTACGTTACGTACCACAAGACTGCAGTCTTTGATTACTCCGCTGTAAGAACCTAAAAACTTACAGAAATAATAATGTTCTGCTGTTTGAAACTAACGAATCGCTTCCAGTTGGACGGGCCGGGGTTTGAAACGCGGTGGCGGGGAGATATCTCAGGCCAATCCCGACCGTTCCCGAGGCCCAACCAAATTTCTGTAGAGTGGATAACATTTCTCTTTCTTGGGGGTAAAGCGGCCGGGGCCTGGCGCTGACTGTCCACTCCCTTCTAGCGCTGGGGTCGCGTGTAGGTAGCACTGTACCTCTGCTTTGCATGTAACGGGACAGCCTTTACTGTTATGAAAGTATAACGTTGACGTACGAGTAATCTGTGGCGACTGCACGTGTTATCGACATGTGCGTTATCCTTTCATAACTGAAAAAATCTGCGGGTATTGCCTGATTTAATTACGACTGTGTTAATAAGTGACTTGGCGGAGCAGAGGGCTTATTAACCCTTTAAAGACGAAGCATATCTGTTTTATATAAGGACTCAGTGCGTACCGCGCTGTAAACACTCCACTTTGGTTATCAAAACCAGTCTCTTAATGTGTTATAAGGCAAAAGTTGCTGGTTGTTCTGAGATCCGTACAAAACACATAAACGCAATGTGGGCACCACGTAGAATTTTTTAATGTTAAACCTGGTGGTACGTAAAGTTACCGCTAGGCTTTAAAAGGTTAAACAGAATCTATCATCTTGTCTCCTGAGAAAACCTCCCGCCTGTCGCCGACAACATCCGTTCGTTATCGAATTTCATTATGGTTTTCATGAAGCCTGCGCCAACCGCCGGTGTCTTCTTGTAATTTTCACTTTGCCGTGACAAGATCTGAAATTGTCACCAACCACTTTTCGGTTGTCCAAAGCTGATAACTAAACATATCCGTATACACAGCTGCCTTCCATGTCAGTTCATCTCTTCCGTCTGTGAAAATTTATGTTGCTGCAGAAATGAAACAGGCAAGAAAATGTGTACAAATTCCTAGCTTCGTGGCGTGGAATCCTTCTTGAGAAGCTAATAGTCGCCCCACTAGCCGAGAAATACTTCGCTTTTTACGGAACCGAGAAGTTCATTGCTGTTGTCGCAATGCTGTGTAGCATTTCGGAACTGTTTCTGTTTTAAGGTGTGGTCTTGTTATTCATCCATTCGGCCATCACAATGGAGTATCACCCGATGTCGGCTCTCCGCGACTGCTTCTTTAACCTTTATCCTGCTAATGTGGAATATATGGTGAGCTGCTAATAATGCCAGCACCACTAATGTGTAATATTTGGTGACCTACATTTGGCAACGCTGAAAGGAGCCTCTCTCTCCCCCCCTCTCTGCACAATGTCTCAACACTGAATCAGTCGTGAAAGACGTCCTATGTCATATCTGTGTGCACACACTCGGCTACCAACTAGGCCCGGGCTACCAACTAGGCCCTTAAGGGCCTAAGGGCCTAGTTGGTAGCCGAGTAAGTGTGTGCACACAGATTTGGCGTAGGACGTCTTTCACGATTGATTCAGTGTTGAGACATTGTGCAGAGAGTGAGAGAGAGAGAGAGAGGGAGAGGCTCCTTTCAGCGTTGCCAAATGTAGGTCACCAGATATTACACATTAGTGGTGCTGGCATTATTAGCAGCTCACCATATATTCCACATTAGCAGGATAAAGGTTAATATATCTGCACCTGTTCCCTCTGTCATGAGGCCGTGTCGTTGTGTGTATGAATGTAGGCCTCCCAAATTTTAAATAAATTGGAGTGAACAGGGTTACGTAAATAAATGCTATAGGCCTCATGAAGTGTTGAAATTATAAATATGACTCGTACGGAAGTGTTTTATTTAACTATTTTACTTGGTTTAGCGTGTAATTACATATAAGGTTAGTCCTGTTTACTTGCGGGTATCGCTTAACTTTGAACATGTCATCCAGTATTTAACGCATTATGTCTTGTGAAATGTGTAGAATTTATAGCGGTGACAGTATCGTTTGTAAAATGAGTCAGATTGATTAGATGTCCTGGAGCCGGAAGTTTGCCCTCTTATTTGTCGGAATTGGAACGCGGCAGAGTGCAATTTCTCCACCTCTAATTTCGTCTTCTTTCAGACGAAATATATATATATATGTCGTGAACTGTGCACTGACCGCGGATCCGTTCATCATATTTCAATGCTCTTAGTAACGAAAGGCACTAGATGACATTCCTGATTGTACTGTTAATTAAGTGTTGTTGTTTATCATTGTATTTTCGATAAGACATTATTTTCCATTTTGAACACATTTATGTGATGCGAAGCCCTGTATTGTACTCTGGGAGCTTATTTATCAATTTTTAGAGGGACTCAGTACCACACTATATCCGGTATAATAGACTTCCTGGCCGAATGTGATACGTAATGTTTATAGTCAGAGCCGTGAGAATGCAAAGTCTCACATTTTCTGTTTTATTTTGACCACGGTTAGATCAGAGAACCTGATACTGGAACAGGTAATTTACCCGATGACACCAGCAGGCCTGTTTCTTGTGACGGAAAGTGTATTACGTAGGTCGAAATTGTCAAAGTTGGAAAACCCTGATCGGTGTGTTTCTGACAGAAACACTGCGCTGTTGAACTGAACTGAGTGGACAGATACTGGATAGCAAGAGTCATACAAGACAGACTGCCGAAAACTCGAGTATTTCCGTAATTTATGTCGTACGAAACGACGGTTCTTAATCTCGTTCTACTGGAGTGCCAGAGCGAAACCACAAGCTGCTGAGAGCAATATTATTATATTATAATTAGTGGCTGCGTTGCGGTGCGGAAAGAGGGGGGCGGTTTCAGCCAAAACCATATAATGTGACAGAGGCGTGAGAGCTAGACAAAACCGACCGGTATCAGCATTGACATTCGGGTCAGTTACTGCAGAGTGCGGAGACTGCGAATTTGTGGCTTGATGGTGGCATAAGTTTTTGTTCTCATCGTCATTACTAAGTGTTCAAAGTGGACGTCAGGAGCCTAGGATTTCCTTCGGCTGTAAGTTCGTGTGTTAATGTAAGAAAGATACATAAACTACAGGTGTCGTTTAAAGTTGGTTATGCTGAGTGAAATGAATGGAATTGGGCAAGGAACTGTTAGTGTCCTATTTCAGAAAATTATCCCGCAATTCACAAGGAAAGTTTAAGATGGCAGTCTTGTGGTCTGTGACAAAGTGCAGCTTTGTAGATGGATACCAGCGTTTTGGAGGAAGTTGCCACCAGGTTTGCCTGCTTCTAACCCTCCTTTCTTCGACCCTGACGATGGAAGCAGCAATAGATAGATGTGTACTAACAAACAACTCGTACGCACCCATTAAACACCAATTTTCAAGTTTTTTTATTCACACCCAGACATATTTCAATGTTTCAAAGCGCCATCTTCAGGGAGCACTGTGTTTTAAAAACACCAAAACACCTTTAAAAACACTTTTTAAGTGTTTTTCAAAGTACCATCTTCAGGGGGCACTATGTTTTAAAGCACCAACAACACCTTTAAAATCGCTTTTAAAGGTGTTATAAAGGTGTGTTTTTGGTGTTTTTAAGACACGTTGCCTCCTGAAGATGGTGCTTTGAAGCACTGAAACATGTCGGAGTGTGAGTAAAAAACTTGAAAATTGGTTTTTAATGAGTGTGTATGAGTTGGCTGTTACTACACATCATTCTGTGTAGGTACGTATGCGGTGTGGACAGTGTAAAAGAATGGAAGCAGCAAGTTCTTTTTTTTTGGAACGTTGGTATCCGTCTACAAAGCTGAACTTTCTTTAGCCCAAAAGGTGACAGCGCGAATAGTTAGCGCTTTAAGAATCGAAAATTTAAGAAGGTTGACGGCAGATTCAAGCTCGGATCTTTGACGTCTCCGGTCACACGCCTCACAGATAAAATTCCTTTTTCGGTTCCGACTTCAGTCCATTGGAATCGGAGTCTTGTGTTAAAGCCCCATCACGGATTAAAAGGTGCGGAGTTTTTCTTTGTTTCGTTTTTATTTCCTTTGTATCCTGTTCTCGTCTCTTGTTCTCCCGTCCTTTTCCTTGTCTTCCAATCTCTTCCTTGCAAAAAGAAAAAAAAAGCGAAAGAAAGGAAGAGAAGGACGTGGAACGCAAGTATCGGACTCGTTATCAAGGCTTGGTTTCACAGCGACGCTTGCCATTAGGCCTACCTAGATGTCTAAGGTAGTTAATGAGTAGTGCAGTACGCAGTAGCGACGTCATTTAAGGTACTAACCAGGCATCTGCGTGGAGGTCTGAGAAAGACCACGAAAACCCTCTATTATGATAATCTGTTGTGGGTTGATATTTTGGCCTGGGACCTCTCGAATATGAAGCAGGCAGGAGTGAAGTTTCTAAAAATAGTGTGTGTGTGGTCGTTACCAAATATACAGACACGTTCTGATAAGATATCACAACCTTATGCTGCCTTAACGCTGGGACTACTGGCTTGAATCGCTCCTGGATCGTTATCATATCTGTGTCTGCGAAACGGCTGTTTAAGTGTCCTTTGTCTTCCCTCTGGACGCATATAGCAACTGCGTAACGCGTAAACGGATTTTTTTGCTTGGCTTTTGACGGTCGGGGAACCTTAAGGGAAGTTGGTCGACCTACTCCAGTTTTGGTTCAGATCGGACAAAAATGACGAACACTTTGTATGCGTTTCTGCGTACATCTGAGGCGTAACTGGCACGTGGCTCGTTAAACATTTATAGAACGAGGACTGTTCGGAACAAAAGTTGTGGAGGACACCGGAGAGCCTGTTCGATGCACCGTTCACTTTTTGTGTAAGTATTATTGTATTAGAATTAAAGTCAAGTGAACGAACCGCACCAGAAATGTAACGCTACGCTTACAATTCCTAACGTGTTTTGTGTTATGTTCTCCTGGGTAGGTAGAGCCCTTGATGTGGGGGTCTCTTTCGTGTAAGGAATCTTTCTAAAACTGTAAGCTCTGAAGGATTCGTTTCGTTTCGTAGTCCTTACCTCTTCAACCTACTCACAGTAGGTGTCGAGGTGGTTTATTTTCATTTGATCACACTCAGACACACACCACAGTCAGTAGGACTCCTCTGGACGAGGGATCGGCCCGTCGAATATACCTCTACCTGACAACACAAACACTGTACAAGACAAACATCCATACCCGCGGTGGGATTCGAACCCACGATCCCAGCAAGCGCTCGGCCGCAGACCGACACCTCAGACCGCGCGGCCACTGGGTTCGGTTACAAAGGATTCGTTAACATTACATCCGGATCGAAACAGACCAGAGGAGACTGCAAAAACGAACACAGCTGAGGCGGGAAGTACTGAACGGCAGCTAAATGTGTAATGACCGCGTTTAATGCAGCACGTCAGTTCATCTCAATTCTGTGGAGCACATACAAACAGATTTTGTTTTAAAACTCTTCCGGTTGGAGGTTGAGCGAGATTTTTGTCTGTTGCAAGCGCGCCCTGTCGTGCGGACTGCTGTGAGTTACTAGTCGATATAAACGAGTTTGTTCGCCGAAGGTTGTGAAACCCTAACTGGGCTATGCCTGGAACATAATAATTCATTTTAACCTACTTATAATTGTATTTCGTATCGAAGTGACTGGCAAAAGTACAGTTTTGCATAAAGTCAAACCTCGGTGTAGCGCCATTGTTCTTTTTCCACCGCAATTTTGGCAGTAATTCGACGGTGTCGGTAATTTGAAAAACTGTACCATAGGAAATTTATGTTAATAAGCTCTAATGGAAGCTGAATGAAGGTGACATTCTATATTTGGAGAGCTACATCGGGGGGTTACGGTACCATAAAATTTGCATTTTGAGGCGTCAAACGTGACCTCCTCTCCAGATCAGGCAAACCTCTCAAACCTGTAGTTCGTAGCGAAATTTCGCCCAAGACGTTGTTTATTGTTCTGGTTGCTAACTTAACCTTTTAAAGCCTAGCGGTAACTTTACGTACCGCCAAGTTTAACATTAAAAAATTCTACGTGGTGCCCACATTGCGTTTATGTGTTTTGTACGGATCTCAGAGCAAACAGCAACTTTTGCCTTATAAAACATTAAGAGACTGGTTTTTATAACCGAAGTGCAGAGTGTTTACAGCGCGGGACGCACTGAGTCCTTCTATAAAGCAGATACACTTCGTCTTTAAAGGGTTGAACACTGACTCGTCTGGCTTTGGACTGTGTTGGTTATAATTTGTGTCCTGTCATTAATCATGCTTGCCATTCAAGGCTAAGGACTGGATACTCGAGTCCTGTGGCATCATTTGAGCAAGTAGGTACCTCGGTATCAAACTAATAGAGATATTAGTATCCGAGATAACCAAAGCGGCATATAAATTGAATAATTATGTATAATGGACAAGGTATGTATTTGTATGGTGACATGTAGATGAACTGCTGAGAATTAAAGCAGAACTCCCGTGATAGACCTACGTATATTCTTTTCCCGTTATAAATCTGTGAATCGTCACGCATGTGTGCTGCTTCAGAATACATTCGCACTGTTAGGGTGAAGAGTCTACATGCTGGCTCAGGGTTTTAATGGTTTTGTCCAGTAGTTGCAGGAAAATATTAGGATTTTGAGTCTTCCGCTTCCTTACACGTGCTTTCTAATCAACAATCATATTCGTATTTGTTTCAGTCCAGCCTAAGGGGAAGAGGAAATGTAATTAAATAGACTAAAAATATGAACGCTTTAATGCCCGGTAGTTACTATATGTACCACCAGGTTTCACATGCAAAAATTCTACGTTCTTCCCACACAATGTATTTATGTGTTTTGTATTGGTCTCAGAACAAACAGCGATTATGTCCCTATATAGTAGCGTTTCCGAACCCTTTTTTCTCGTGAACCCCTTTTGGTTTCGAAAAATAACCACGAATCAACTACACTTCAGGAAAATCTCAGCCTCTGAACGGTTAATCATTGCTATTACTGGCACTGCATGAAGTACCGTGGTGTTTTTAACGAAGGAACGTGAATGCTAGTCAGTAAGAGTGATTATTGTATATACCGTTGTTTAAAACAAGCCGTTGATGTCTTCTGTAGGGTTCGGGCAAACCGTAATTAAGGAATATGTAATGTATTTTTGACAGCGTACGTCGAACTCCCAGTGCATGCTCTCGTTATGTACGTAACAAAAGAATGCCACTGGGCAGTGCTGACAGTGTACATGGGGGGATGACATGGCGGAATTAGGTAAAGACGAACCGAAAAATTCCTCAACTAAATCTTTTACTGTTGGAGAGAGTCGTACTGGAAGAATCAGATGTGTGAGACACGTGATACGTTTAAACTGATAGAGGTTCATTATTTATCATGATTGCAAAACGTAAGATGAATCATTAGCATGTGCTTATTTGTGCAGTTTAACCAGTACGTGGGATTATCACGAACTGTGAGTGGATGCGCGATGTAACGGTAGTTCCTTAAGACTGTATCCCGCTGAGAGAGACTAAGCCCCACTGAGGACAATGAGCCTGTTTATTCATTCGACTGTTTAGACCGACATGTCCTGCGACTTCCTGCCCACTGTTTAGTGCGCGCTATATCTGTAGCCTTTCGTTTGTACCGAGGAACGAATTTCTGGTGTGGCTTTAATCTCCAGTCTGTGAAGTTCGATTAACCGCTTATCAGTAGCCTTCTGTTCCATCTGCCTGTTACGGACCCATTTTGTTTCTTTCAGACTTGATTTTATCTGCTCTAGTAAACTCTGTACTC
Source organism: Coptotermes formosanus (assembly GCA_013340265.1). NCBI lineage: Eukaryota > Metazoa > Arthropoda > Insecta > Blattodea > Rhinotermitidae > Coptotermes > Coptotermes formosanus. The sequence goes on from BLKM01001502.1 coordinate 1,500,665, forward strand.
TTCTTACAAACAGCATGAGCGGCGTGAATTTTACTGCATGTGTGTTTTGTTTAACGCAGTCTTTACTTCATGAATAAAATAAAATACAATTTCAATTTATTATCCTAGATTAAAATTTCTGTTTATCTTACCACGTATTCTTCATACCAAAATGTTATTGTTTTATTATTATTATTATCATCATCGTCATCATCTTGATCGCCGTCGCCGCCGCCACAATCATCATCATCATCATCATCATCATCATCATCATCATCATCTCCTTCACAATGTTAACGTACAAAATAGTTCAGGAGTTGAAGCGTATATCATGCTTTTCTTTAAAAAAATATTTTTCAGTTTTTTGAATATATCAAAAACTGGCCTTTTTGGGGGCTTTACTAAATTTTAATAATAAAACTTCATCCGCGTGGTATAGGTTACAGAGAAAGGTTTAGAGTATTTATATTATTCACGAATATTCTAATAATAGGCGAAAATGGAAATGACTGGATAGTTAGTGTCTCCTTACATTTAATTCAAGGAGCTGTCTCTCTCAAGGAACGTTGTTTCGGACAGACTGTCCTAATTGTGTGATTTTGAGGCATTTGACCTGTAGTTTCGTAAATTGAAACGGATTCCTTTAAAAATTTAGTCCTAAACTATCTGAACAGTAATTGGTGAATTTGAAGCTTGCTGTTAGAAACTAGGCTTCGTTCAGTAGAAGGGCCGAACTGGCTGTAAACATTCGTCAGTAGACGCAGACTGTGAGCTGATTTAACGACATTCCTATTGTGAGAGCGAGCCTTTAATTAGGCGGACAGCGAAGGGGTAGTCTGTCCTGTACTTATCAGAACAAAACTTGTCTAAAGTTTACTTAAAACTGCCTTTTTTCCTTCTGCATTACCGCTACGGTTATATCTTCTAACGACATTTGAAGTTTTGCTTCTTACTGAGAACATAGCCCATTCCAGTGGCCGCGCGGTCTAAGGCGTAGGTCTGCGGCCTAGCGTTTGCTGGGATCGTGGGCTCGAAACCCACGGGGGGCATGGATGTTTGTCTCTTGTGAGTGTTTGTGTGTTGTCAGGTAGAGGTCTCTGCGACAGACTGATCGCTCGTCCATAGGAGCCCTACCGACTGTGGTGTGTGTGTCTGAGTGCGATCAACTGAAAATAAACAACCTGGACATCTACTGTGAGTAGGTAGAAGAGGGAAGGACTACGAAACGAAACAAAACTGAGAACATAGAGACGCTGCGAGTGACATATCTAGTTATAAAAGTCTGGATTAAAATCACGAAGAGGAATGGGTCAGAGAAAAATTCACCTGTGTTAAGGGCAAGAGGCCCTATTTAAAAAGAGACACACCGTAGGTTCCGCTCTGTTGGTTCTTGGTTAATGAAGACAGCAGAGTTAATAAGTGTAGAGACAGCAGGCAGATGTGGTTTTATTTTGTTAGTGTCGAAGTGATGAGATTATAGCTTTCTGTGTTCATTCGTCGCGTTTGAAAGAAATAATTGTTTTTTGGCAGCCGAGACTGTTCGCTGTGTGGTACGAACTAAATATTTATGTATAATTCAGATTAAATTTAATCCTAAAGGGACTAATGGTACAGGATTCGGAAAGAGTATTTATTTTCAGTTTTAAAGTTACTTGAAGAGCCAATTTAATCCGGGTTTGTCTCAATCTCAAGCAAGATGTGCATTGTGTCTTGGACATTAATAGCTGACTGTCAAAATTCAATGACAGAGTTTCGGTCACTATTTGTACTTAATTCCGATACTGTTAGTACAGATGTACTGCTGATGTGAACTACAGTTTCTTTATCGCGTATAGGCCTAGAAAGATACCTTCTGGCGCTCAGCTTTGTGTCACTGCGTTGGATGGAACCAATCGAAGATCTGAAAAATATTAGGATTCTTCTCTAAGACAGGACGATTGTTGAGGTTGAACGGGGCCTGTTGAACTGTTGCAGTGGTGCGCGGGGTGTTTGATATAGCTGTGACTACTTGCATCTAATGCGATAAGAGTTTGTAACTGCTGGTTTTGCCCAGGAGTAAGGCAGAACCGATGTGCCGCCACGGTCACTTGAAGGCTCGGCCAGCAGCTGACGCAGACTGCCCTGCACGGCACGTCAAAGTCGCCGGGAACACACAGTTTTGACAGTCGCTGTAATTGTATGCTTTATTGTGTTGTGAGTAGGGAATAAGACACATAGCTTGCATGATGAACAGTAATTTTAGGAATTGTATTTTCTGGATATGGGCCTGTGTGAAATGCAGTGCTAATTTCGTATATTTGTAAGTACTGATAACTATGCATAATTTGCGCGTCTCACTCCCCCATCCATCGGAAAAAAACTCAGAATATGGAAGGATTGTTCTAGATGAGAATGGAATATAACTATTGATTTGGAGAGATGGGGAAAAACATCGGTAATAATTGATTTTATTTTGAATCTCACCGATATTTGAATGTTATTTATATAAATTACACATTTAAACACTTTTCACGTGGGATATGTTATAGAATTTTGTGTTTATACCGTTAAATATTTCTTCGGCCTCTCTGGCTGCGCGTTTTATCTAGTACATACGCCGTAAATTGCGAGATATATTATTTCTTCTACTTGTGTCGTGAAATTCGAGATATCATTGTATACGTGCTTAGGTCTTCAGTTAAATTATTTGTTATTCTTGTACGATTTCAATAAAGAGTGGAATATGTCGATAAATGGCAGTAAAAGTCTGCAATATGAAATTTCACGAAAATCCTTTCAGCGGGCGCCGGGTTGTTCCGTGCTGATGGACGTATCACAAAGCTGATAGCCGTCTTTCGCAGTTGCTTGCAAACACGCCTATAAACTTCAGTTAATTTTGTAGACGCTAAAATTGCCCTCAGTTATATATTACAATTCAGCTTCTACGTCACAAAAGCACTCACAGCCTTTATTATAAAGACTAGGGAAGATCTGTAGAGAAATAATCGCTGTTTGTTCTGAGATCTATAGCGAACTCACAAGTACACTCTATGGGCAGAATGTAGAATCCTTAAATGTTAAAATCAATGATGTGTATTTCGGCCTGTGACTCAACTTCATATGCTGGTGATTGAGGAAGGTTATTGCATGTCACAGCGCTTTACTATGGAGCATCACAAATCTAAATAGGCGGACTAACCCTCTCCAAGCTGCGGCCTGTAGTGTCTTTTCCATAGTGTCGTATAAAAGCAGAAGACTTCAGACAGACACGGGCGACAGACAGTCTCAGACACATGAAAGATAAAAACCCAATAAAAGGACGTAATAAAAAAAGTCGGACTAGTTTGCGTTCCCCTGGGCAGGCACACGCTGCGGCTACAAATGTAGCGCTCCGGGCCGCGGTCGCCCTGCCGTCCCAGAGTATATGGGGCCGGTTGGCCCCCACCTTCAGACTTATCGGCAGAGAACTGCGGAGTTAGTTAACATTCGCATTACTGCGGAGCGAATTGTCGCTGGATTCGATGCTGTGAAGTTGTGGAAGTTAACTTTATACGACGCGCCACAGTATTAACATTATGTGAGGCGCCACAGCGTTAACGTTGTGTGAGGCGCCACAGCGTTTTGTTCTTACAGTTGCGTGGAAGCGTTTAAGATATTACCGGTTCGAATCCTGGCTATCATGACGAAGGGGTTTTGTTGATTTTGTGAGTTTACGAAAATATTTCTGGCATTAATAACCGTCTTCGTCACAATTTGTATCTGTTCACAGTTGCCAAGTTGGTCTAGAATCCTCTGCTTCTTATAAAACTAGAATGTCTATTGCCATGGTCACGCCATTACTTCACTGGACCCTCTCCTGAGCTAGTTGAACCCTCTCGTTTATGCTTGGGTCACCTGCAGAATTTCTGTTCATGTATACTGGCTAAGATTATGTATTTCTGACCCCCGGTCGTGCCACTTGCCCTCTCTACCCTATCCAAGACATTATCGACCTAATGCTACTTGATGAACAGTGCAACTTGCAAAGCTCCTCACTGTGTAATTACCTTCATTCTCCCTTAACTTCCTCCCGCTAAAACCCATACATTTTCCTCATTCTTCAACATCCTCAATGTGTTTCTTTTCCCTTTTGTTAAGGTATTTTTAAGTGTGACATCCCGTTGTGCCTTAAATATGCAAAGGTAACGGTTGTGTCGTCAATAACAAAAATCTTCGTGTATTAAGTTGGAGTTTATTAAGCTACATGTTTCGGCACTACCATAAAAGAGCCATCATCAGGCAGTAAAATGCAGATAGAAAGTTATATGTTTGTCAGGCCTTATCTGTTTGTATTATTTGCGTTGAGATCTCTTGTGTTAGGAGACCAAGTTTCAAAGCTACAAAAATGAAATTGTACTTCTGTAGATATTTTGATAGGGTGCGGGAACTTGTAAGACCCTGAACTGAGCTGTAGCACATACCTTCCAGTTATTAGTGTCCTCTGCGCCCTTAAACCCAGATCGAACTCTGTTTAATCGTGATAGTCCTGTATTAATTAATGTCGTATGAACGCGTACTGATGACGAAATTGGGAATATTTACCGAGCGTAAGATTTAGTAACATATATGGCCTGCACGAACAGCCTTTAGACGGCGCTCCTTGTGACCAATATGCCGGTATTTCGTACTGCCATATGTAGGGCTTCAACAAATTTACACGCTGCAGAATATTGTCAGTGTCGAACTAAAACTATAGAAATGACATATGCTTACAGTTAAGGCATATAAAGTTGTTTATGTCGATTGGCAATGGCTTACGTTTTAAAGTCGTAGCTTAACAACAGATCTGTATTTAGGTCTACTGTAATTAACCTTTTAGAGACGAAGTATGTCTGTTTTATATAAGGACTCAGTGCGTACCGCGCTGTAAACACCCTCCACTTCGGTTATAAAAACCAGTCTCTTAATGTTTTATAAGGCAAAAGTTGCTGTTTGTTCTGAGACCCACACAAAACATAAACGCAATGTGGGCACCGCGTAGAATTCTTAATGTTAAACCTGGCGGTACGTAAAGTTACCGCTAGGCTTTAAAAGGTTAATTTTGTTTTTTTTGCCTTTTTAGATCAAAATGTTTCTCGGTTGTTCCCTAAGATTAAAATTTACCTGAATTACATTTAAAGACCCAGCTCGTACTGCTCAGTAAACACCATCTCGGTTATAAAAACCAATCAGTTAATGCTGTGTAGAGAAATAATCGCTGTTTATTCTGAGATCCACACAAAACACGTTAATACGCTGTGTGGGTAGAACGTAGGGTTTTCTGATGTGAAAACAGGTCGTGTATATAGTAACAACTGAGCTGTAAATGGTTAAGTGGCTTACTGCAACTTTTTAAATGTCATTTCAAAGCCTTGAAAACTTTACAGAGGTAAACGTTAATAAAGAAAACTCAAATTTATATCATTTTAACATTTTCTTGAGCGGGAACTGAGATTTGCCCATGGCCGCTTGACGCTCTAGCTAGACCTGTTTGTCATTAGAAGGGAGTAGTGGTGGAAGCTTACCGAAGCAAGCACCATATCCTGGACCGGCATGTCGGTGCATGTAGTTATGCTGCAATTTCCTAACTAGCGGAGTCCGTGCTGGAATGTAGTATATGGGTCAGCCAGCTGGGGAAATATGTCGAGCGTCTAATTCTATACGTGGCGATGAGATGGTGGTGGTGTGTCAGTATTTGTTGCAGTCCGAGTCTTTATTTATTTATTGCCGACTGACCTGCATAATGGTTACTTACAGAACAGACATTGATGATGATGATGATGATGATGATGATGATGATAGTGGACTGCTTCGTTGGTGAGGCTATGTGTGATATTGCGTTTGATATTTTCCGAAAAGACTTGTCGAGATAGTCCAGGAAGTAATTTCTGTGCCATCTTTTAATTCAGTCCAGTCGGGCCCTCCTTTATGAGAGTTGTGTAATAATGTATTCCTTGTAACCCTCTGAAGGCGAAGCTGAAGAAAGGGACGTAAGAAATGGAAAAGAATAGACACTAAGGAGAGTTAAAGGAGAAGTGTGAAACACTCTGGGGGGGGGGGGAGGTGAGGGAATGATGTCACTTTGTCAGAAGGTTCTCAGGTTCTGCCCACCTCCCCCCCCGTCCTGATAAGAGAAGCGTGAGATTTAAGGGGTTATAATGATGAAAATTGGTGGTTTGAAATGAGGGCGGCAGAAATTTGAATTAATGGTTAATGCCAAAACGCATAATTTGGCAAGATCGTCTTGTGTTGTTTAGGGCAAGGGGAAAATTTGACGATTTTAAATCGGGAGGGTTGCATGAGAAGCACGCAGTAGCAACGTGGGAACCGTCTCAGCATTTGCTTGAAGACAGAGGAAAACCGGTAGCAGGACCTTTCCGCACTTCTAGAAGAGCAGCCCGGCAAAAGAAACGCGGAAATCACCTTACGCCTCGCCAGCATGTGTGCTCGTGCTTCGTTAATAATGTATAGCAGTTTTCGTACGCAGTGCATTACTGGTTTGAATTGCATGGCCAAACAGCAGTACATTTGTTACGTACTTCATTGCATTTATTATCTAGTCCTGGTCCGTTGCCTTAGCAGTCGTCAGCACACCATGTGGGCCCTTGGTTTGATCCAGCATAGGGATTTTAAAGACTAAGAGTAATCTGCGTTAATAAACTGGCCTTTCTTTGGAGTTTTCCCCCCTTTTTTGATATAAATTAAAAACTACGTTTCGGAAGCCGGCTCAGTTTCCGTCCTCAGGTGCAAACCTAATCTGGTGGAGACTTTAGATCTGTGTTCCTCATCCCAACCTCAACCCAAATTTAGGTCTCGAAGCTATTCTGAGTGGGTCGCGGAAAAAGTTTATGGATCTGCTTATTACCTTCTGGCAATAATTTGACAAGTGTATCAAAGATCATGACCACTAAATATACAACAGCCATAAGAGGAGTCACAGTACTAAACTCAGTGGCATGCAGAAATGTGTAAATCCACCATGTATTTGTTATTAAAATGTCACATTAGTTTTAAGGAATCATGTTTTTAATTTCACACTTAGATTTTTTCTGACTTTTGAGGTTGCGTGACAAAGCTGTTGGCGTGATGTATGTCGCGGCTCAAAACTTTCGAGGAACACTGTCGTAGGTAGTTAGATGAATGGGTTTTTACCATTTAAGATCGTAGACATTCTCAATTCTTACAAGCAGATTCTAGAAAAGTGACTAAATGACTAACCGCTTCGTACCTAAAGACTTCCCTTTTGCGTTCTCTACTTTCTGAAGTGCACAAACGGTGTCTGGATGTTCCTGCAGTACACACTGGTTCACGTCGAATCTTGTGGAGACCGATTAGAAGTTCTTTGAGGCGTTTCACAGCGGGAGGCTCTTACACAGACACAAAGATCGTTCTTGGAAGACGAGTTGTCTAATGTAATATGCTATTTGAGATGTTTGCAGTGGCGTTATTTAAAGACGCTGTCGGTTTGTGAGATTATGTAGCGTCGGTGATAACATGAATGAATGCGTATGCAGCAGTGGTGGAATAACACTGAAACTGAGATTGGCCCTCTGCCACATGCTCCGCCCAGAATCCCACATGCACTGACCTGAAGTCGAATGCGGCCTGCTCGGTGAGATGCCGGCTACTAACCGCCTCAGCCACAACACGGCCTTTCGGCGATGTCGATGAAGATTTGAGTCTTCTGGGATGTTATGCATTGTCGACTGGTAACTGGTGACCGAGTATGGGAAAAACATAATGATTCCGTCTTCAAGGTAAAACTAAGTACTCGAAGATCACGTCTGGTTAGGCGATACGAAGTTTCTAAACCTGAAACTTGGTCCAAGTTTTCTTGGACTCCTTGGTTCTGAAGAAGGAGGCCCTACGTTTCTCCGAACGTTGGTAATTACCAGTAAACACGGCGTGGCATTCCAGAGGATTTAACTCTTAATATGACTAACGTAATTGCTGAGGGAAACGTAATTTGGTTTTGCGAACTTCCTATTTCGGGTGGCCATCCTGGAGGTAACCGTGCGGCAATCATGTTTATGGCGCTGTATAAAACGTACATTGAATAGATTTATTATGTCTGAAATAAGCGTACATTGGTGTAAGTTTGTAGACATAAGAGTTGATTTCGCATAGTCACCCGTTACGTTACGGCGATAGTGCTTATCCAGAGCTTATTGCAACAGTAGCTTCAGGTTACAATGTTTTAGCACATGAAATGTAAACCTTACGTTCCTTTAGGAACCATGCTTATATAATTGTAAAAATATATGTAATTGTAGAAGTGGACTGCATGACGTGTTTGTGACGTTGTTGCCAAGCCACGATTTGCGAAATCGGCCATCAGTTTCCCCCTCCGACCACAGTTCCCCTTTTGTCCCTGTTCAGTCAGGCCAACACTTCATAAAATATGGAGCTCTGTTATGTGTCAGAAAGTTTTTAATGTCTTTGTATAGCCGGAAGTGGCGTTAGTTCTTGACGTTTCGTTTGGTAGTCACCATTTTGTATGAACGAGAATATTTCAGCTGCATTTTATCGCTGGACGTGGAATGCAGCGACATAAAGCCGAATTGCCTGAGGCTGTGTGCGAGTATTTGCTTACAGAATGATTAAAAACCAAAATACCTGAACTTTAAATATACCTTTGCATGGGTCACGAGAGAGTTCCTCCGAAACCTCATGTTTAGCCTACCATACACTATTGCCTTCTGATTTTATTCAACCTATTACGTTCAGGAGCTGAAACAGCATGGTTAACATAACCATCTTACAATAAATCAACCTGTGCTTGACAGAAATGTACTGGAAGCTGGAGGCTGCACTTTCAGTAGATATGACGCTAGTGCCACGCGAAATAAAAAATCCAGATTATGAAGTTCTGTGTTGAATTGGTGATGCGTAGTTGAGTGCAGATTCTTCTTTCAAGAGGACTTTATTCAGTGGTATATTTTTTGTGTGCAATACTAAATATTGCCTGCTTAATTACAAACTGTGGAGCTGTAACCCTCTAAAGCACAGGTGCCACCAGGTTTAACATTAACAAAATCTGCGTTCTCCTCACACAGTGTATTTGTGTGTTTTGTATGGATCTCAGAACAAACAGCGATTATTTCCCTATACAGCATTAACTGATTGGTTTTTGTAACAGAGACGGAGAGTGTTTACTGCGCGGTACGGACCGAATATTCATATGTAATTCAGGTTAATCGTAGTCTTTTAACGGTTAAAAGGTTAGGGACATCGCTTTATCTTTCCTATTACGCTTCGATTAGTTACTCACATTTGCATTCAAAATAATCACAACAGAAGGTAACCAACAAAGCTATAAACGAAATGGTGCGATTATATTCATTGTTGCACGATTCTTTGATTATGGTGAGAAAGAGGAGTGGCATCTAGAAATGAAAACAACGGGCAAATATAAATAAAGAAACAGTACAATTGTATTAAATTCAGATGTAAAGTCCTTTGTTTTCATGACAGGTGCAATCACGTTTAAACGGGACTTTGTACCTGACACGGCTGTGCTATCCCCAGACAATGACCAATAATAGATGGATGTGTGTTAAGATGGAGGAGGCTGCTGCATCATCGGCTGCAATTCGGAATATCAAAACGATGTCTCTATTGTGTGGCTGCGGATTGTCCAGTGACTCTCATGGTTACTGATGGGCTGGCAGGGCGTCATCGTGTTTTATCCTGTGGTAGAATGAGTAGAAGTTGCTGAAAAGGAGGAATATGAACAATATCTTGACGTGCAAATCTGATCATTGAACATTTATATTTCACTTACAAAAGACATTTTAGATAATATTGTGCACCTGGTATAAATCCCCACCGTACGCAATGTTTAGTTACTTTCCGGAGGGTCCGGTGCAATTCGAATTGTAGAGAAGTCGGAACTGAGTATACGTATGGTCAAATGTATATGTATAAAAAAGGAAGACCAGTTCAAATCCAAACTGCAACACAATGGAACCTGATCGGCCGCAGCATGATGTACCCGTCGCCTGTGTTATCGCCCAGAAGTATTCTTCCTCTACGTTTTTCTCATTGCGGTTTCATTCCTACAAGAAAAAATGCGGCGCGCGTTTCAAAAATGTTATTATTTGGATTTATTTTCTACTTTTTGCAAACTCCGTAAGTCTGAAATAGCGTATCTTGAGATAGCGTAAATCGGGGAGGATCTGTTTCCCTGGAGCAAAGCGGTTAGAGCGTGAAGCTGACAGTTCCTGTATATATAACTCAGGTTAGACATGCTTAGAGATTGCATATTCCTCCGTACAGTTTTATGACGTGGATTTATGCCCTGGGGCAACCGGATTCTATTCAGGTACACAGGCAACGCTGCCCTGAGAAACTGAAACTTAAAGTCGCGTTCATGTATTCACTTCACTCCATCTTTCTCTCTAACTTCCAGAGCACGTGGTTAGTATCCCAGTTGCATATTCTGGAGGACTTGGTTCCAAGTCGAGACACAAAAATCTGCTGTCTTGGTTGCCGATTTTGCTTTTTCGTACTCCCTCCAGAGTAATGCCAAAATTATAGCTTAAATTGGCCCACTGCCAGTTACTTGTACAGCCTTGTCATTTCGTTATTCACTAGTCATTCTGTAACTCCAGGTTTTTGTAAGCTGAGGAGCAGAAAGGTTCGTTGAATAAACCACAAAAATAATAAGGTAAGAACTGAGCTCGAGCTTTGAGAGGATTTGGCCAAAAAGGCTAAGCATTCTGACATGTCCCTGTCTCTCAGCGCTGCAGCAAAAGTGTGCGTCTGTAACGTGTTCAAACAAAGACTGTGTAAAGAGTCAGGTCTTCGGCGACTTTGCGCTGTATTTACCAGCAGCCACGGCGTAACATCCCAGAAGACTTGCCGTTACGAACACTGCAGTAATAACCCCAAACCTCTCAAAAGAGGTGTGTTTGCGTGAAGGAGACTGCATGTCTGACTAGGTAGCTGTCGCTGCTGCCTGTAGGTTAGCTTTAGGCGAATATTTGGCTGAAATTTGTAGTTTATACACCTATAAATCTCACTGAATATCTCGGCGGAACTGTAACTGAATGCAGCTGGTAGAGTCGCTGTAATGAGCTGATCAACGCGCGTGCCATGTCTCCGGTCGCCATGAGAGTAGCTGTGTCTCATTATCCTCTGTTACTTGCCACATTATCTTTTTATTCTCGTTACTGAGCGAGGAAAAACTGTGTAAAATGGTTTGTGATGTCTTAAACACTTCAAGAACCATCCTTAGAGAATCAGCTAGAACGCTGCCCATTTAAAACGCTGCAAACTGAATCAGTACCAAGAAATTCACACACACCGTCACCAGTTGAGAATTGTTCTGAAAGTTTTTGAACCTTCATTTTACTCCTATAATTCTATTCTGATTTTGCTAAGAAAGGAGAGGACGTGACAAGGTTCAGGCGATTGGTTGCCGTCTTCTCACTTCTGAGGCCCGTATTCGATCTCATGCCAGTTCATATGCGGTTTGTGGCAGACATAATAGCACTGGGACAGCTTTCTGTCCAAGTACTTCTGTTTTCCAATGTCTGTATCATTCCACCATTGCTCCATATGCGTTCATCCACCATCGACGCTGTATAATCACAGCAATTGACTGTGTCGTTAAATAAATCACTGTCTCTCTCTATGCTACACTAAGAAGGGAGAAAGAAAGAGAGCTGAAGTATATGTATTCAAATCGACAAGTTTATCGATATTTTATTTCTAAGGCGGCTCTAGTAGTTTTTGTTATCGCGAAAATTACACTTTTTCTGTTGGAGTGTGCACAACGTGAAACACAGTGTGAAACGTAACATAAAACGTATAGTGGAACGTAAAGTGCATGTGACATGAAGCAACATGAAACAACATGAAACGCATTATACATACTTTGAAACAACATGAGATATAACATGAAACATAATGTGAAACCCAACATGAAACATTATTCTGAGTAGATTTATAACATTCATCGTAATCCATTTTTTGTGTAGGTTATGACACCGTATTGCTGTCTGGTGCGTGGTTATGACGTCGTATTGTTTTCTGGTGCGTGGTTATGACACCGTATTGCTGTCTGGTGCGTGGTTATGACACCGTATTGCAGTCTGGTGCGTGGTTATGACACCGTGTTGCAGTCTGGTGCGTGGTTATGACACCGTATTGCAGTCTGGTGCGTGGTTATGGCACCGTATTGCAGTCTGGTGCGTAGTTATGACACCCTGTTGCAGTCTGGTGCGTGGTTATGACACCGTATTGCAGTCAGGTGCGTGGTTATGGCAACGTATTGCTGTCTGTTGCGTGGTTATGGCATCGTATTATAGTCTGTTGCGTGGGTACCAACGTTTCGGAAGGAAATTTTACCTCCCCGGAAACATATTCGCTGAGGTTGGGAAACTGCGTTTTTCCGTAAGGTTGGTGCTCATATACCAGAATTCAGAACCGTGTGTCATATCCAAGAATGCCATAATGCGTGACTTGACTTGGTATATTACATCTGATTTTAGTTCTTTTTCTGTTTAGCTCGAATTTATGTATGCATGTGTTTATGTACGTACACTTCGTGTGCAACGGCACTTCATGTTTTCAAGTTTGCACGAAAATTATTATTTCTTTTTATCGGAAGTTTTGATCAAGTAGTGGTAATAATTTTATCAGGTTCAGTTCATTCAGTTTAATGATACTGCATTAACACAAAGCATTTTTAAACCGTTCTGATGTGACTGATTTTAATGACATTGTTGGTATGGCCGGGGCGTCATATGATGTAGATAGAATTTGCGGCGTTAATATGGCGGAAGTATGTGGATACCCTAAAGGAGCCAGAATACCTTTGCAAAATGCGTGCGATTGACCTTAACGCTATCCTTTTCCCTCCTTCTCTGCCGTCCAAGGCATTTCCCCACAATTTCTGTACACTTTTATCGTCTGTACTGTCGCGTTAAAAATTTAAATTTTATAAAAAACTAAGCAGTGAAACAAATCCCAAAGTTCCCCCTTATGTAATTTTCCAAATTTCTCACTTTTTCTTTCCGAAGAAACCAATCTTGTCTGAGACAAATTAATATCGGAAATGTCGGAAAAAAATTTGCTCCTCTTTAACTTTCCAGTTTTATTTGGATTGTTACTCTCAATCCATAAATAATGAATTCCCCAAAGTTTTCTTTAGAAAAACAAATTTGTGTGGTCTGCTGTAGGAGGCTGTCGGTGCACAGACTGTGGTGGGATGAGAGGGTATTGCGGTTATTGCAGAATGATGAATTGGAAAGAATGTGAAAGGAGGTGGTCTTGATGTAGTCGGTGTTATTCTCAGCATTTGGCTGGTATGAGTGAAGATAATCACCAAGACCGTCAGTCAGGATCGACAATGTCCTGACCGATATTCGAACTCGGATCTATTCCTAGTCCAGACGGTTAGGCAGTTCTTCCACTAACCTGCTTGATCTCGCATTTGCGTTAGTTCTTGTTGTCATGTTCCTCGAATTGTCGTCTGTGGTCCGATTAGGTTCGACGCAGGTAGAGGAACTCAATAGAAATTGCTTTTTAATTACTAATTCTCAGTGGAACACTAAGATCGAGAGGGGGATCATCCGGTCTGGTTCTTAACCTTTTAAAGCCTAGCGGTAACTTTACATACGGCCAGGTTTAAGATTAAAAAATTCTACGTGGTGCCCACATTGCGTTTATGTGTTTTGTACGGATCTCAGAACAAACAGCAACTTTTGCCTTATAAAACATTAAGAGACTGGTTTTTATAGCCGAAGTGGAGAGTGTTTACAGCGCGGTACGCACTGAGTCCTTATATAAAACAGACACACTTCGTCTTTAAAGGGTTAATAAATTTGGCGGACATACTGCTCAAGTGTCCGGTCTTCTTTCATATGCATGCATCATTGATTGCGTTCTTAGTTTATGAATATGAGAACGAGATAATGGTGTTGAACATAATGCCGTGGTCTGATCAGTGGGTGTTTATTTTGAGTTTTACGCGCGTTCGCAAAATTGCGAAAAGCGACTGTTAGCTTCGTCATATCTGTTCGTCCTTCCGTCCGTGCTCATGGAACAATTCGGCTCCCACTGGACGGATTTCTATGAAATTCGACATTTGAGTATATTTCGAAAATCTGCTGAGAAAATACACGTTTCATTAAAATCTGACAAGAAAAGCGGGCACTTTACATGAAGATCTATGTACATTTATAATAATATCTTGCTGAATTCTTCTTAGAGTGAGAAATGTTTCAGACAAAAGTTGTAGAGAAAATCGGAACCCATTTTATGTTCAATAACTTTTTTCCGAAAATGATGCCGTTTATGAGATAATGTGGACAAATATGGTATAATCGGACAGGCCACAGATGGCAATATAATACGGCGCATGCGCGTTGCATACTGAATGACGAAGGCTACAGACACACTCTCAGACTACGCAGTACTTATTGCTTTTCCACGGGAACAATGGTTACGCGAACGCGCCTCAAAGTTATGTTATAGTACATTGCCTGTGTTGTTAATTGGTCTATTGTTGGAATATATCTTACTGTTTGTTGCTAAATATGTATTTCTAGTATTTTGAATGACGCATAACCGTGCATCGAGCCGTTGAATGCGACAGCAAAACCAACAGATGCGCGTGACTGTATGAAAGTATATTTGTACACACCGTGTACCCACTGCATGTTTCGGCACCTCCCTGGTGATGGCCGCATGAGTGGCCGAAACATGTGGGGGGGTATACGGTGTGTATAATATACTGTCATACACGTATGTGCATTTGTTGGTTCTGCTCTTGTATCATATTTATAGTGTTATGTAAACACTTCTTAAAACACTTACATCGCTCTGTCTCTTTCGCTTCCTCCAGCTCATTATAACCAATTCTTTCCCACACTTTTAAGATGTTGTGTTTTGTCTCCCACCATCTTTAAACTCGTAATAATCCTGTTCATATATTATAGCCAGAAGGTATAAGCGGTGGCTTTCAAAATTTTACTGGCTGTTAATTGCTGCAAAACACAGCAACACTGGGACCTATATTGCATTTGAAAGACCGCTGCTTGTCGTGTTTGCCTGGTCCGTAGGAGGTACAGCAGTGTCCAGGCAGAGTCGTGTAAAGGATGCATTCTTTGTCAGCTTTTTACTGTCTTCAGTGCGTGGAGTTTTGTGTGTAAGTGTCACTACAGTATGTACTCTTTTTCGTCTTTTGTTTATTGTGTCTGATCTTTGTAGTAGTGTTAGTAGTTTTTTTTGTCGTTAAAAGAAACAGATGAGCAATTTCACCGCCAGTAATCGTTTCCTTTATGGCCAGTGGGTTTTCAAACTAACGACGAAATCCTGTTTTTATTGCTGTGATACTGGTCCTTCTGTTCGTGGCTAACAGTATCGTTCCCAGATGAAAGCAGGACTTGTCAGACCGCATGGTTTCCTTTTTGGTTAACTGCAGAGCTCACACCTGTCTGCTGCCCCCGCATTTGTACTGGACTTCTTTAAAAAAAAAAGGGCGGAGGAATTCAACGAGTTAACGCAGCTTACTTTGAGTGGGGGATTTAAATTGTAATAACGAAAAGCTGTGAATATATTTTCAGTGATTATATTGTGGCTGTGTTCACACCTCATGTTGTTAGGACCATGGGCGTTTGCTGTTGGGAAGTGCCTAGTTCGAAACTCGTGCGGGTTCCAACCGGAACACTGCTGACATGTGAATGTGTGTGTGTGTGTGTGTGTGTGAGAGAGAGAGAGAGAGAGAGAGATTGTCTGTTCGTGCAGTTTAAAAAATACACGTTTGTTGCAGGATTATTGGGACTGTAGTGAGAGTCTCGGCTAGCCATTTCGGTTAACATTAGTATTACGGGGCGGGGATATTTTTCAGGGTTTATTTTCGTAGTGAATAACGTGTGGATTAGTAATTTGGGCGCGCGCTTGTATTGATAATCCAGACTATTGCATGTCGTGTTTCTTTTCATGCTAAATAAAGACATGTTGACATCCTACGCCTTTTAGGAAGAAAATTAATATAAATACGCTTTCTGTTAACAAAGTAATTTCATACCTCACATAAAACACACTGCACCTCCATTACAAAGACGTCCTTGAAATTGTATAGGGGCATGATAGCGGTTTATTATTTTTTTTTCAATGGCGCAACAGCCCCCCAGTGGGCCAGAACCTCCCCATTATCGAGGCTTCGCTTTCACACTCAAACACACACCACATTTGGTAGGACTCCTCTGGACGAGTGATCAGCCCGTCGCAGAGACCCCTACCTGACAACACACAACACTCACAAGAGACAGACATCCGGGATTCGAACCCACAGTCCCAGTAGGCGAATGGCCGCAGACCCGCACCTTAGACTGCGCGGCCACTGGGATCGGCGCAATTTGTTCTTAAAGACACACAAATACACTCCTTGGGCGAAATAGAGAGGTGTTCTGCTTTGAAGCAGAAGGAATATACAGTAACAGCTGTAGTTTGAAGTGTTAATTGATTGCATTAGCATCTTAATCTAAATTTATCGTTTACTTTACTCTCTTAATGTAAGGAAGGTACAGAATTATCGATGCAAATTATGGTAATTCGTACCGAAACTATGTCTATGGAAATGACATAGACTCGGCTGTATGAACATCTTTCGCCTTACATGCAGCCTGACGTACGTTACGTCAGCCTGTTGATGTACTGTATTTCTCGTTGCGCGTATTTCCAAGTACTAATTTATACGGACCTGTCACGTAAAATCTGTGGACTAAACCAATCCGTTAACGTTACGTTTTATAAAAATCAAACACTTCGCCTAAAATTATCACAGTGGTGTTATTGTAATTTAAGACGCGTTTGTGACATGCGAGGTTCTGATGGCGGGGACTGTGAACGTTGCTGCCTTCCGGGATGTGATGCCATGTAGCCTGACAGATATTCATCGACGTTTCAGAGCAATCTCCTGTCCTCAGATGAGGTCGAATAATATGTACCCTAATGATAAAAGCAACAGGTGCCTCTGAAACGTCGGTGTGAAAGTTTCACGGTGTATGTCATACTCCTGAAGACAGTTACCTGCACAACAGCTTGTTCGTTAGAGTAAGTATTGTCGTTTTGTAATAATGCATAATGTACGTACATTTAGTAATAGGGGTCAGCTCAGTAGAGGGCCCTTACCTGGGTTGTTTAGTAAAGGAAACGAGCCATATGCTTCGAACGCATTATTATTATTTTTTTAAAGCTACGCCATTAAGGCCTGGGTAGGCCCTTAGGGCTTCAGGAGTTGAGGCCCCCAAAATTTCTGGACAGTCGGCAGATGAAGGTGGTAAGGTTGTCAGCCGTACGCACCGGCCACCTTTAACGGCCAGGAGGGATGCTACATGCTTATTTCTGTTAGAGGCTGAGTCGACCTCAGGGCCACAGTGCGGCCAGAAGATTTAAGTCAATGAAAATTGTTGTTGTTGTTGTTGTAGTACAGCTGTGTAGCTGATTTTCAAACAGTACGGGTCTCACTGACCGAGCACCTTTTATTCGCTGTTCTGTCAAAAACATTCTGACTGACGGCATGTGTTAAGTATTACTGATTTCTGCATTATACTGTACACAGAAGTTTTTGTTTGCTGTGTAATGCGTTTCTGTTTGACCTCTGCCATGTTTGTTTCGTCCATGTAATTTAGGTGCATTTATAAGTAAAGGTTAATATGTTACCATCAGACATCAGTGATTCTGCAGTGCGCGACCATGAGGCTTAATACAGAGCGATTATTCTATCGTATAGGGCGCTCCCCTTTTATCTTACGCGGAGTACGATGGTTTTGGATCGAGGATGACCACACAGAAATAGATGTTTGGATGCTATAGGTGCTAGTAGGGCATGTAATATCAATCCAGTGTAATTTGTGTACAGTTACAGTTTTAATATTATTTTAACTACTGTATATACAACGTCACAATATTTTAATGCCATTTAGTGATACACTAATCG
The DNA here is from genome assembly GCA_013340265.1 of Coptotermes formosanus. Classification (NCBI taxonomy): domain Eukaryota; kingdom Metazoa; phylum Arthropoda; class Insecta; order Blattodea; family Rhinotermitidae; genus Coptotermes; species Coptotermes formosanus. The sequence goes on from BLKM01001502.1 coordinate 1,518,594, forward strand.
CTGATTTTAAATACCAATATGAACGGGGCTGTGTACTGTCAATGGGGTGTACCTACATGAACATAGTTACCTTGTGATAGTGTAATTGTTCTCCCTGAGATTGGCTGTTAACAGCCGAAACATGGAGGGGATGAAGCAGCGACTTTATTGTAATATCGTTGTCATTGTAATTATAGTGTGCGCTATTAGTTGGTATTCTTGTTGTTTTGTATGGGTGTGAAACTTGGTCTCTCACAATGAGGGAGGAACAAAGGCTGAGGGTGTTGAGACTATGGTGCTGAGGAGGATATTTGGGCCTAAGAGGGACGAGGTTACGGGGGAGTAGAGAAGACTACATAACGAGGAACTTAATGATCTGTACTCATCACCGGATGTTATTCGGGTGATCAAATCGAAAAGAATGAGATGGGCGGGGCATGTAGCACGTGTGGGGGGAAAAGAGAGGTGCATACAGGATTTTGGTGGGGAGACCTGAGGGGAGCGACCACTTGGGAGACCCAGGAGTAAATGGGAGGATAATATTAAAATGGATCTTCAAGAGGTGTGTTGGGGGCATGGACTGGATTGTGCTAGCTCAGAATAGGGACAGGTGGCGGGATCTTGTGAATGCGGTAATGAACCTCCGGGTTCCATAAAATGCGGGGAGTTTCTTGACTAGGTGAGAAACTGTTAGCTTCTCAAGAAGGCCTCTGCTCCATGGAGTTAGTTAGCTCAATTATTTGCTATTAAATTAATACTGTATATAGAGTACTATTTCAAGGCAAGTGTTGCTGTTTAACTTTGACTGCATTTGTAATGGTGAGCAACAAGACAATACAGACTGTGCCAGTTCGTCTCATTTGACTTATTCGTTAAAGACCTTATCTAGCGCCATGGAGCAGAGCCTTTCGTGAATAGCTAGCAGTTTCTCAGCTGGTCAAGAAATGCCCTGCATTTTATGGAACCCGAAGTTTCATTGCCATATTCACAGCACCCAGCCGCTGGCCTCTGTCCTGAGTCGCGTGATTCCAGGCCGCATCTTCTAACACTGCTTCTTTAAGATATATTTTGGTACGGACTCTTCAAATAGTAACGCTGCGACATGTGCTTGCGAAAGCGGGCCGCTCTGGGCTGGGCCAGCGCTTAGGCCGGTTTTACAGAGCGTCATGTAGTGCAAATTCCTTAGTATTCTACCATCTACCCCTAGGTTTTCCAAGTGGTCCCTTTCATTCAGTTTTAACCAACAAACACCTGAATGCGTTTCTCTTTTTTTTTTACCTGGCCTTCCACATACACCGCCCATCTAATCTTCCACTCATTAAAGAACATATGAATTAACTGTTCATTACGTTAAACAACCACAGTGGTGTACCTGGTTTTGTTAATACGAAACCTCATTTAATGCAGTTTTACTTCATTATGTGTAATTCAGTTATCTCAACCACTAAATGACCTGCACTCGCATTGACATCGTCTTTATAACAATGACATCACCCCAGTTATGCATCCTTTGCTGGGATGTGAGTGAGTGCCTGAGTGTGTCTTACATTAACAAGTGACAGTGAGCAAAAAAAACGGTGTGATTACAAACCGCAAGAGGAGAGTAGCCTGAAGCTAAGAAAGTGCTTAGGAAGACATTGCAATGCTAAACTGGGTACGTTATGCTCTGCTGGCAAGGACTGGCCGGTTTTATTGTTTTCAACGGCTTTATAGTAATACAGATATCAGTCTTGTAGGATATCACACCGTGTGAGTTGGTATTCGGGTACCAGAGTTTCGGAGGAGCATGCTGTCTGACCTTGAGATTTTGAAGGTTGAAACCCATATACCAGTATACACAGTGTCATATGTAACCTTCATAAACACGGCTGTGAGATCTTCAAATCTCACATTCCTTTCCTTACGTTCCTTATATAGTGTGCAGAAAAGAGGGGATAATGAAAAGGTCACATCTGTTAGAGTATCTCACCAAAATTTTATCACCGATTTTGTTTCTCATGGCTCGACAGCTGCAGTCGGCTTAAACCTCCTCACTCACAAGGGACAGACATTGGCGCTCCCGGCGGGATTCGAACCTGCAATCCCAGCAAGCAAGCGGCCGCAGACCCCAGCCTTAAACCGCGCGGCCACTGGGGTCGGCATCACTGAAATAACCCAAAGAATTTCGATTCGGGTTTGGTAATTAGTACGTACACGGAATGTTGCCGGGGGAGTTCCATTTTGCTACAGATTCATGAAGCACAAACCCGGGAACTTAAACCGAACCTGGTTGAGCTTTCGATGCAAACCAGTCACCTGCCTTGAAGTATAATTCTGGGGGTCTTCAAAATATTGTGCCTTGTGTGCAGATGGTCTTCAACAGTCTGGGGAAAGAAATGCAGCCTAATGATACATTCGTAATTTGATTAATGACGTTCTATCAGCTGTATCATTTAATTAGGTTAGAGACTCGCTATGGCATGGACGGTTCAGTCCCAGTGCTACTTAGTGTGAAGGTTTGTTGGCATTAGATAGAGGTGTGTAGGCAGCTTTTGGCTTCGGTCTCCTTACCACCAGCGGAATGGCTCCCCGGTGTCAGTTGAATAAGAGGTTTGTGGCGCCACTGACAGGTGTTTGACACCCTGACTAAGAGAATGTTGAAGGTTGGAAAATTTCACAGCTACGTAAAAATAAGCCATGTGATGTAAAACACATTTTAAATATGAGGTTTCGAGTATTAAGATAATGGGCTTATAGAACACGAGGCTGCGTGTTTCGGTAGACGTGTGTCACAATTTGGAGGGAGGTGCTGCCTTTGATTTAACGTTAGACAGTGAAGCGGTAGGCAGTAGGTTCCTCCGAAACGTCGATGTCGATCCACATACATGGATGTAACATCTCAGACCTCACTATTGATATTTTGAAATAACTGCGCTCTACCATCTAAGAATTTGTATTGTAGGTAAGCAGTAACTGTGCGTACGAGTTTTGAAATTTTCACCGCCGTGTACTGGAGCATTCCGGGCATCAAGGGTGTGACATTTCGTTGTTTGGTGAACGTTTCTACGTCAACGTCCATGGGCTTCTGGACCCTTCAAGATGAAGGGACCACGTTCCTTCTGGACCCTTCAACATGAAGGCACCACGTTCCGTCTGGACCCTTCAAGATGAAGGCACCACGTTCCTTCTGGACCCTTCAAGATGAAGGCACCACGTTCCGTCTGGACCCTTCAAGATGAGGGCACCACGTTGCTTCGTAACGTCCTCCGTGGACTGCCTGACAAATGATGCAGGTACTAGCGCGGCCCCCCTCCCCCTCCCCTCCCCCGAGATATCAGTAATGGTTCACCCAACGACTCAGCGTTACATCCCAGAAGAACCGGAATCCTCAACTGTGTGCTCCGTTTTGGGCGCCCATTAGCTTCGTCATGCCCGTTTGTCCGTTTGTCCGCATGGAACAACTCGGCTCCCACTGGACCGATTTTCATGAAATTTGGTATTTGAGAATTTTCCGAATATACATAGAGAAAACTCAGGTTTGATTAAAATCTGGCAAGAATAACGCGTTCTTTACATGAAGACGTACGTACGTTTATGATAATATTTTGCAGAATGAGAAATGTTTCAAAGTCGTAGAAAAAATCAGAACACACTTTTTATGTTCGGTAGCTTTTTTCCGAAAATCATGCCGTTTATGACATAATGTGGGGAAATATGGTACAGCCATACAGGCCTCAGGTGACAATACAATACGGCGCCTGCGCTTTGCATGCTGGATAAGGTAGGTTACACACTCAGAATATGTAACATTTATTGCTTTTCCCTAGCAACAGTGGTTACGCGAACGCGTCTCAGTCTTTCATTATACGTACATAGCGTGTCTTGTAAACTTTATTTCATGACTTCAGGTAAGAACTGTTTCATTGTAATTCTGGTCACTGGCGCCACATGATTTTCATTTAAACAGGTGTGACGTGACAGCTCTCTCAGTTTGCGGCGAATAATGCAAACAATAACTGTCCCTTAAGGCGCAGTCACTCTAGCAGTTGGCCTAATAGTAATGTAATTGTCCAGTCAGCTAAGCTGTTAATTTCTGCAATATTCCTTAAACTGCCTTGAAAGATTTTCGCTGTTAACAACAGGCCCATGTCTTGACCCAGTTCCCACGGTGCAAGACACGGGGCCGTTACTCTCATTAGCGAAACGAAATGTTGCTTTCGGCGTTCAGCCGCACCACACGTTCAAATGTAAGGTGAGTTCATATGAGGGGTATCATGGCCAGCTTTTTACTTTGAAGTATGTTATCTGTGATCCTCAGGGCCCGATCCTAGCTTCCTCGGCAGTGTACTGGTAACTGATTGTTGGCTTCCGGGGACGTCTTTAAATACCGGAAACTCAAATTACAGTATGGCACATGAGTGCAGGAACTTTCAGAACTCGTGTTTCCGGGGGCATGAGGTATGTGTGTTACGTTACTTTCGGCGTTGCAGGAAGCAGTTAGTTAATTACACTTCTTGGCCACTTCTGTTTTGTCTTTTGTTTGTGTTTTGCTTTTATTTCATATTCCCTCATTGTCTTCTGAAGTTGACACGACTCTTGTAATATCTTTGAAATATTTTTTCCCATTGCAACTAAATTTCATGAAGATTTAATTTTATAACAAGGGATATAATCTCATAAGTTGGTATGTTTTAAGACAGGATGCCTCATACATTATAGACCCCATATTCAGGCGTATGGGAGACAAACTTTCAAGGTGCCACTTTCAGACCCAAGTTTAGTTCCAGTCTGTCAGGCTACCGGCTTTGCTAGGCGACGTTTGTCATTTTCTGTAGTCTCTGTAGAGTTTCTGGATAATACGTGGACATAGATCAAGACTCCTCGTGTAGGTTTTAGACCTTCTCACCATTCTTGAACGTATTTCAATCTCAATTGACGCCGCATTACTTCTAGAGTTGGAAGAAGGAAATTGTCCACAGTTAAATAAAGCGTGCGTTCTTCAAGTGACTTAATAAATGAAGCAGCGGACCAACTGTTTGACGTTCTGTCTCTTATGGACATTGTATTCCTGTGGCGGAAGGCGACAGCGTTCTGGTTACGCTCCGAAGACGTCCTAACTGTCATAATGACCAGGAAGTGTGTGTCCCATCGCACATGGCTGCTGTCTGAAAGACACATAGTTGTACCAGATATCACATGTAAACCTTCTGAGGTGTTTAGCTTTGCGGGGTTAGGGAACCGTGAAATTAGTGGGCTGTCTGGACAAAACTTTCTTGACTTTATAGGAAATTCGGAGGAAGGACTTCGCGAGCTTCATATAGTTAAAAGGGTTAATGATCACCGACGTCGCTTGTGTATGGCCTTACTTGTGGGTGCTGTTACTGTTTGTTACTTTATTTCACAACACTTTTTAACTACATGTATTATGCAGGTTGATTCAGGAGGAAAGGTCAATATTGTGGCAGATAATTGTGAGAAAAACATTTATATGAATCTGTGTATAATTCTGCAGTTACCGAGATAAAGCTGTTTGAATATCCAAGACTAACTCCGTTATGTTTTTGTTTGTGGGGTTGGATGAAGAGCGAAGCTTACGAAAGAAATGTGGATACATGAGACGAATTGCTTGCTCGCATTTTTGATGATGCTGCCCGTATAGAGAAACGTGAAGGTCAACCCAGACGAACAACACGCGATCTTCACACACGAGTTGCAGAATGCACCGAGGTTGACGGTGGGGTTTTCGAACATTTATTGTGAACTGTAACAAAATGTTCATCTAAACATAAAATTAAAATTAAAATGAAATTAAAAGTAAGTAATTTATCTTTCTTTGTTACAGTTCACAATGCTTTTTTATTTGTAGGTAAAACAGCTCTATCTCGGTAACTATTTAGAATTAGACAGAGGTTCATATGAGTTTTTTTCTTACAATTACCGATACTGTCACTTCCCAAAATATTCACACTTTCTCGTGAATCACTCTGTATACTACGACACGTTTCCCGAATTTGATTAGCATGACAGAGGAATGTCACAAAAACAGCGTTTACAAGAGCTGGTATTCCGATATATATAAGAAAAGGTAAAGGTCTCCCCTACATGCCATGGAGACAGACAGGGGAGGAGAGGTATAGCTCTGCTACACCCGAACCTCGACGCTAATGGAGAGGAATGTATGAAACTAGTGCTTCTACAATACGCGTGAGAAATGCTAAACACAGCACTGCAAAGTTCTGACAGTGGTTGCTACTAGTGGCATGTTCAAGAACGGATACAATTTTCTTAGTTCGTTATTAAATTGACTTCAGTGCAACTGATTTAATTTAATGGATTTATAATGACTCCATTTCAGTTCCTAAAGTTTAATGGGGGGATTAGACAGGCTTTGTAAAGAAAGAGGATGGAACTGACAAGAAGTGGCCTTGTCCTGTCTCTCACATTATGACATATCACTGCTTCCCGCTGATGCCTCAGGCTCGGTGAATATCGCAAAAAAAATCCGCACATATTTCTTCTTTTTATGGGAATCTCTAATTATTATAAGAATTTTTTTAAGTCCACGAGAAACTAAACGAATAATTGCATGATAAGTGTTAAAATTATCTCCATTTGTGATGTGAAGCCGTGTTGTTGGATATGCAAGTACAAATGTTTCGGTGGGTTATGCTGCCACCATCCTCAGTATCCTGAAAAGTGAAAGCAGCAGACTTGTCCGAAACGTGTGTTACTATCCCCCCAAGTACTTTGTGTCGCATGTCATAAAGCATAATTTTAAACTAAGAATCGATCTTGGGAACAGCAAATTAAATTTTCTCTCTGCGTTGTGTGTAGTGGGATTTGGATTTGAGAATATTCGGGTTAGGTCATACCGATAAAGGAGGTGTAGTTTTTCCTTTCCTGTGGCGCAACAGCCCAATTCGAACCTAGGCCGCCTTACTGTAGAGGTTTCTGGATCACACACACACACACACGCGCGCGCGCACGCACGCACGCACGCGGTAGGACTCGTCTGAACGAGTGATCGGCCCGTCGCAGATACCGCTGCCTTTTTCATAACACATGACACTTACAAGGGACAGACATCCATGCCCTCGGCGGGATTCGAATCCACAATCCCAGCAAGCGAGCGCCCGCAGACCACGTCTTAAAAGAAGTTAAAGTATATTTGGTGTACGGTGTATGGTTATGCGTCAATATGTCGACCGTCATAGTCACGCCTAAATTGTGTTTTATCTCTCTCCTTACACAGTCTCTTTATCTTGTTGACAGATATCGCGTAATCCTCTAACCTTTAGGGACTGTGTATACAACAAGGCAGTGTACTGAGAGATGTAACTGATCTCTAACTTAAGTGATTTTCGCTAATGTTCACTACGGTCTCTGAAAGTGGCCCTGTAGGGCCGAAATACGTAGGAAAGTGGAATAAATTCGCTTGTCCCAGATTTGTTTTACGACCGTGCACAAACACGGGGGGAAATTGTGGCAGAGCAACCGAGAAAAACCATGTGAAGCAATAATGAATGTTCTGAAGAAGAACGTAGACCCAGGCTGAGCCTGTTGGTCAGGGGGTTCGGCAGCTCACGTACGGAGACATTTATTGTGCTGGTCACTGTAGCTATCGCACGGATCTCACGGACAGTGCAGGAACCAAATCGCGGAACGCTCAGAATTGCTCCATTCTCGCACGTAGGAATTGGAATCTACTAGCTGCACGTCTCCCACGCCTTCAACTTACTTGCAGTTCAAAACTGCATAGCCTGTCTGGAGGTTCTTCAACCGGAATGTTCAAAACGCAGGCCTACTTAATTCTAGTGGATACTGATTAATATATTTTTTTCAGTAGATTTTTACCAAACATGGTTTGTGAGACAAATCTGAAATGACATTTTGATGGAATTCACTCCGTTGTATTGTGATAAGTTAATGGTAATTTGTATATTACCGTAAAATTTATGAGATCTTGTAAATTGCAATACATTTTTAACACACTCCACTTGGTTTTAAATCATGTACATTCATGCCTGAAAATTATGTTATTGACCAAAACATGTAGCATACATTGTTGAATGTAATAAAAGCTGTTACGTTTGACGGCAGTATATAAATTACCATTGGCAGATTTCAAGTGGCCTCTCTACTGTAGCGCAACTACCGCTCCTGTCTTACCGTGCCTTTGTGTATGCGTTTTACTTTGCGAGGTTTTAAGACCTCACAGCCATGTTGCTGAAGATGTAAGTCTTCCGCGATGTTATGTCGTATCGATTGGTAGACCTTTACCGAAGTTTCGATGGATTTTAGTGCATTCTAAACGTCCATAATTACCAGTCGACATGATGTAAGGTCCCAGAAAGCGTGGGTGTTTACGTTAGCCATCTTTCTCTGCATTACAGTTGTTTGAAAACGATCAAAAGTAGCATCAGTCTCATTAATTTCAAATACAATGTTCCCTCTAAGCTGCGCGGGTGCGCGGCCGCGCAGTAACTGAAATGCTCCCACGCACACTGAATTGTTGCCGCGCAGCTGAAATTCTTCAAATTTCATTGTAAATATTCTTATCATGCATATTACAAAAAACTTTTAAAGTGCCGCGCAGTTATGTCGTGTAAAAATTTTCTGCTCAGAGCAGTAGCAAGTCCGCGTAGCTGTAAAAAAAAATTACAGGGCACGTTGGTCAAATAATACAGCATTTTGAACAGTTATACAGCGTGGCGCAGAGCTGGCTGATACTTTTTACCACAGGGTAATATTTTAAACAACAACAACTGGAAGAAATGAAGTGCACCAGTTTTATGTAGAAAGAAAGCAATTTATTATGTACAGGCAAGCAGTCTTTTTTTCTGTAGAAGGCAAGCAGTTTATTAGTGTTTATTCCTTTTGGAAGACATCATCTTGAAGGCTGCCTCCTTCGTCTGCAACACATTGTCTTAAACAGTTCACAAAATTGTCAAAACTTCGGCGCAACATCTCTTGGTTTATGATCGCAATTTCGTCCCAAACAGGACGTTTCATCTCCTCTATTGTGTGTGGGGCGGTTCCTGTATGCCCATTTTTGAAGTATCCCCATAGGAAGAAATCCGGGACTGTGAGGTTCGGCGACCCTAGTGGCCATGGGGTACCCGATGCATGAAAATGCTCTTCATCGCTCACTAAGACGCTACATACCCAACCGATCCATTGTCGCTGAACAGGTTTTGAAATGGCATGACATATATCTTTCTGTGTTTGCGGACTCTGCCCCCGTCTGTCCCTCATAGAGCAAAAATGCGTTCAGCAATTTCTCAGTCGGCTTTGCGCTGCCCTGTATATTGGCGTATCAGCGCCTTCAGCCACCGTATTTTTGTACACTTGTACACAACGTGGGGGTGTGTGGTTACTACTTATGCTTTATATTATACAGGGTCAAATTTGGAATTTATCAGAAGGTTGGCTGTCTTTAACGAGGCTTTTACCCTTTCCTCTGGACCTCCAACTAAGTTGGCTTCTCAGAATAAATCATGACCTCTGCATCCTTCGTCCTTAAAATTTATTACTCATATTTCTCCCATCTTTCCCCCCTATGTGACCCATTCATTTGGTAAGAGTCGTTAAATAAATTAAGAAGTGAACGAAGAACTGTTTCTTGTAGTGTATGCTATGCTATCGGTGGTCCCGTCTGCTCATGGCTTGGCATTGCCGGGGGTCTGCCTCACTGTAGAGGTTGACGAATGGTGACAATGGGTTGAGCACCTTGTGGTGGTGGAACACAACCGAATCATGGTAACAGCAGCAGACGAACCAGTCACACAAACCATTCATTCTAGATCACAAAGAACTAATTATTCTGGTACGTTTACATGGTAAAAATGCCGTGTCATGGGTTGGAATCGAACCTGCGACAACAAGCACAATCTTTTACCAGTCGCTCATTCTTAACTACCATCTTTATGATATAAGACGTTTAAGAGCAACAAAACGTTCATGTTTCAAAGTTTAAGCTATCTAGGCGAATAAAGTCATTACTGTATTCTCCGGAATGTTTGGTTTTGTTGAACTTTGATAAGGCCGGTCGCCCGGGAGATTTCAGCGGATCTGGGCGTAAAGGTAATCGGAGTATCGGGTTGACACTGAGGGGATTCATATAGTATCTGTCTGTGCTAGCCGATCCCAGTGGCCGCGCCGTCTAAGGCGTAGATCTGCGGCCGAGCGCTTGCTGGGATCGTGGGTTCGAATCCCACCGGGGCATGGATGTTTGTCTCAGTGGTTGTATTGTCAGGTAGATATCTCTGCGACGGGCGATCCCTCGTCCAGAGGAGTCCTACCAACTGTGGTGTGTGTGTGTGTGTGTGTGTGTGTGTGTGATTCAGTGAAAATAAACAACATCAACACCTGCTGTGGGTAGGTAGAAGAAGGAAGGACTACGAAACGAATCTACCTCGTATCTGTGTTAAACATGCACTGTGCCGAAGAAAGCTTTGCAGTAAAAGTTCTTTAATTGTAGGCTGTATTTCTCATCTAATAGGTCCCAGAATTATATTTAGGCTATATTTCTGGTGTAATGGGTCCTACAATTAAATTTCGGCCACAGATATTTATTAGGTCCTAAAATTTAATGTGGGCTGTATTGCTTATCTAATGGGCTCTAAGATGTTCTGTGTGGTGAGTTGTTCTCCATACGACTGATAATTTTCGATCTTAGCTTCATGTCCTTCAGCTGTCGTGCACATTTGACGACAAAGAGATCTAAATTAATTCGCAAGACAACTTTTAAAATAGCTACGACTGTTGGTTGTCAAGATATGCACGTCTACCGTACGGATTTATTGCGTGCACTCTCTGCGAAGAAAACGTTTCCAAATGCACGTATATTTTAAAGAAATCGCTTGGAGGCGACCTTCGAACCCAGGGTGAACTAAATGAAGTACTTCTGTGTGTCAGCGCAGACAACTTGGGTTGTCTATAGGTGGGTTCGGCATATACCTGCCCGTTTTAATTACGTCTAACTCTTTGAAGATCGAGGAGGAGGAGGAGAAGAAGAAGGAGGAGAAGAAGAAGAAGGAGAAGGAGGAGAAGAAGGAGGAGGAGAAGAAGGAGGAGGAGAAGAAGAAGAAGAAGAAGGAGGGGAAGGAGGAGAAGAAGAAGGAGGAGAAGGAGGATAAGGAGGAGGAGGAGAAGAAGGAGGAGGAGAAGAAGGAGGAGGAGGAGAAGAAGGAGGAGGAGAAGAAGAAGAAGAGGAGGAGGAGAAGGAGGAGGAGAAGAAGAAGGAGGAGGAGGAGACAAAGTACACTTCTTATTGTGGGAAAACAAAATCCATTGCTATGAAGGTTTCCAAGCTATGCCCGCTCGTCCTTATGGTAAAAGTAGCCTGGAGGCAAGGTAGAACTTTGGCAAGTGAGGTGGTGGGAAGGGGAATGTTGGAGGAGGTAGCAGAAGAAAGAAGTTGGGGAATTTCGCCTGACTTTTGTGTTTTGACAGAAATTTGATTACTTGAAACTCAATTTCATGTACATTATGCTCAAACATTCAGTTCGTATCTCTCAGAGAACATAGTCCCTGGCAATTAGAAAGAGAAATCTGTTACAGCGCTATGTGAAAATACAGTGTTTGGTGTTCATTCTGAGCCTTGTATGAAACACAATACAGTGCGTGGTCAGAGTTTCTTAATGTTACATCAAGTGGTTCATATAGTTACCATTTTCTTGTTAGTAGACAAGCCACGATATCATTCAAGATGGTGCGCAAACCGTGCTGCATAACGTATGGGGGTTTCTGCTGTCCCCTTTATCTTCTTCAAGACATGACTTCCTTGCCGCGATTGGTATCATTTAAAATCTATCACCTTAATGTTGTCTGCACTGCACTTGTTTACCCCAGGTAATTGCATAGGAAAAGGATATAATATTTTTCCGTAAGTTCCTGTTTAATATGCTCGCCAGTTAAGTGTTTTTTTTTGTCACGGTACACAGAACTGTCTCCGGTAATTTCGTTAAATTATCTACACCTTATCTTGTCTGTTTGAATAATGCTGTTTGAAAACAGCGGATCTTAGAAGTTGACGTGGAATTAATTTCGCAGTTCGTAAATGTTATGAGTGTGTGAATATGCATAATGGAAGGTAGTGTTTTCAGGCAGGCAGGCAGGCAGGCAGGCGGAACTACCGTGAATGTATTCTATTGCAAGTGGCCGTGCTGCTGTTTGCAGAGTTCATGTCTTTATTTCAGCGCAGTTTTTCTGCATGCGAGCTGTTAGCTCAGGGACTGTGCGAGGAATATGTGAATATTGTGTACTGGGAGTTTTTGTTTCAGTGACAGGAAGCGCCTGTTTTTCGTGTGTCTGTGAGATGAGTTAGATGAACTGCCCCACTTCTTGAACGAATTTTAATTAAATTTTATATTGGAATCTCATCACATTCTGTTTATTTTATCATAATTGTGAATCAATGTTGCCATCTGTTTGAGGGCGTAACTCTTTCTTTGAATCTAATAACTTTCATGGACTGGGCATAGTTCTTATTTTAATCGTCTTCCCGTTCTTTTTGGTATATAAAAACCTGCCAGTGTAATAGCTTGCGAGAGGGAATTACGGACGTTTAAAGTAAACCATAAATATTTTCAGAATGAAAAGATTTGCTATTTAAAATAATTTCAGATGGAAGTATAAAACAATCATGTTACTACCGAGAGAGGAGAACTCCCATTCGGTGAATCGTTTCGGCTCACTCACACACACACGCGCGCGCGCGCTCGCGCAATTGAATTGAGCATCTCCATTAAGCGATTTGGCATGTTAAACGAATATCTTAATAAGCCTGCAGTAATATGCGTAATGAATGTGACTACGCTATTGCAGTAGCAGTAACACCGATAGTAAGAACGGTAGTGATGTGGTGGTGGTTGTGGTGGTGGTGGTGGTGGCGGCGGCGGTGGTGGTGGTGGTGGTGGTTGTGGTGGTGGTGGTGGTGGTGGTGGTGGTGGTGGTCGTGTTAG